>VVHJ01046458.1:0-17770 GCA_015107715.1 Tylochromis polylepis
AGACTGGAGGGAGAGAGAGAGAGAACATGGAGGAGCACGAGCTGGGGAACACCGATAAACATAACAGAATAAAACACGACGGGGAAACACGACATAAGAACTCACACCACAATATAAACACAGACACACAGAGGGAGACACAGAGGGCAAGGACACAGGGGGAAATCTAATAACTAAATCTAAACCGAATAACCTAGGAACCATAGAATAAAGCAAGTGGGCTTAAACATAATACAGAATGACAAAAAACACACGAAAACTCAAAACACTGGGTCACAGACCCAGGACCATGACACCACCACTATATCCGGTTGGTTAGCCACCACCATTTTGTCCGTCTGTATCTGGAAGTCCCACAGGATCTTAGCTTGGTCATTCTCCACCACTCTAGGGGGCGTCTCCCATTTTGACCTCGGGACTTCCAGGCCATACTCGGCACAGATGTTTCTGTATACTATGCCAGCCACTTGGTGTATAGTGCAGGTGGGGTACTGACATGTTATCTAGGGACGAGTGAGATGACTAGCCCATCACTGAGGGCGAGATCACTGAAGTAGTTAAACAACTCCTCGATGACAAGGCCCCTGGGTAGATGAGATCCACCCCAAGTTCACAACATTACCAGAAACAAATCAAACTCATTTACAGTGGAAGTTTGACTCAACCAGGGCTGGTCTTTATTTGTCATTTTTATGGACAGAATTTCTAGGCAGAGCCAAGTGGCAGTGGGCTTTCACTTTGGTGGCCCCAGAATCTCATCTCTCTTTTTGCAGATGATGTGGTTTTGTTGGCTTTATCAGGTGGTGGCCTTAAGCTTACACTGAATCAGTTTGCAGCAAAGTGTGAAGAAGTGGGAAAAAAGTATTAGCATCTCCAAATCTGAGGCCATGGTCCTCAGCCAGAAAAAGCAGAATGTTCGCTACAGGTCAGAGATGAGTTGGTGCACCCAAGGAGAGGAGTTAAGTATCTTGGGTGTCTTGTGAAGCCAGAATTAATAAAGGTGATTTTGTTGGTCTGGAAATGCATGAACTGATGCTTGATGATGATTTCAAAAGGAAACTGAAGCCAACTAAATGCTGAATTATGCGAAGCTTGTGGAAAACTTGCTGAAAGCATATCCACTAATGAGTGCCAGAATGTTATTGAAAATGTACTTTTTGCATTCGCATCTCAACTTTTTTCCGCCAAATCTGCAGCACAATGCGTGATCCCTTCGGTTGTTACAAAGAGAGATGAATATGCAGAATGAGTGCAAAAGCAAGTGCCTCAAACATTTTGGAGCATGTTGACCTTGCATTGTCTCTTGGTTTGTTTTCAGAATAACCACATTAAAATATTTTCTTTTTTGGGAAAAGGCTAAAATTCCAGACATTGTAATGATATGTTAGCATTTAAAAGTGTCAAAACACTGATGTGTATCTTAAAAACTTGACGCACAGGCTTAAATCAGATTTCATATCTCAAACCAGTGTAGCAAATTGGATAAACCAAATTGGATGGTAAACCAAAAATCTTTTTTTTTATAGACCAATGTAATGATTTAACATTGCATTGCTATAGCAACACGCAAAACACATATCATGTGATATTTTGTACCTCAAGGTCATGGACCCGATCCATATGCTTTGGAACATACTCATGACTTCAAAAAAGTATTGATGTTTCCATGCCACTGGGATCAGTGTCAGGGGATAGCTTCCCTCCGCCCAGACGACCCCCCTCTGTATTAGCAATCTGCAGTGTGTAAGCAGGCCAGCACTCAATCCCATGTATGCGTCTCCTCCCTGTGGACCAGCTAATGCGCTATACTTTGATCTTTGTGGCCATTTCTCATGTCTAAAAGGAGCGAAAAATGAACCAGAAGGATGGACTATCCCCCTTTCATTTGAGAGAAGGAAAAGCAGACGTGTCCTTTTTTACTGCACAGTGTGTGAGGGCGATTCATCTTTGCCTGTGTCTTGTTTCCTAATCAGCTCACGGGGTTGCAGTGCACTGCTCTATTTGTGAATGGTGCTGACAACAGAGGCTACTTGGCTGATCATCCACTCCATCTGCTGTGATCGACACCGCCAGATTGGAGACGCTTCCTGGGTCTTTTCAACATGTCGATGCTCTCTCTAGGTGACTGGGTCCGCACCAAATTACTTGTCACTTTGATATAACTGCAAACATTAGTCTCCTGCTATATTTTAAAATAATCAGCTTAAGTTGTTTGAATAGTACCATTGTCTAAGGATGCATTTAGGATTACGTTTTGTCATCATATACCATATACTGCATGTGATTAGGTCCATATTTCCTCAGCTTTTTAATCACACTTAAGTCCCAGCAGAAGCAGGTATTACATAACAGCTCTGAGTGTGATTTATAACACAGTGCCTCGCTGCAAGAAAAGGCTCTACAATAATGTTATTGTGTTTTAATGGCGCTATCTGCAAGCTTTGAAGTTCTCACTAGTACTTGTTCAAGCTATTGTTTACATCAAATTGCATAGTAAGTGGCTTTTAGGACTTGTGTAGTGAACATAATAAAATCAAAATTCTGTTTGTGCTTTAATGCTGAAGTTAAAAATGAAGGCGGATAAACATTAAGGTATTTTTTTTCTCTGCAATGGTAAGATAGCTTTGAAATTTAGGGCTGTCCTTGATCTTCACTGCTACTTGAATATTTTTAAAAAGTGGATAGCGGCAGTGAGACATTGGTTTTAGGCACCATCGTGCAGAGCTTGCATCAGAAGCAATCCCTTTACAGGCTGGGAGTCAAAAAATACAAAGTTAAGACTGTCAACTCTGTCCTAGCAGTGAATATAACAGAACTAGAATGGCTAGAAAATGTAAAAAAAAAGAAAAAAAAAGAAAAAAGAAGAAGCTACTATATTATGGCTAAATTATGAAATAGACTGACAGATTCCTTTTTGAAAGGCGGGCCTTTGTACTTCTTTTCAGTTGTTTCAGTATTAACATCAAGCCCTGTCCCAACACTTTGAATTTATACTTTCAACATAGCATAAAAAGGTTTGCCAACAAAGCTGCAGGTGACTTCCTTCCAAGGTCAGGTTTGTTTTTCTCTGAAGAAAAACTTTTTACCAACTGTGCGGCTTGTTTCTTCATTGCCGATCAATAAAGAACTGACAAAGATCGTGTACGCGTTAATGCTATCTGGTAGAATTACCCCTTCATCTACAAATGGCAACTGTGCCAACACTTTTTTGTTGTTATTATTACATAACATTAAACAAGCTTCAGGGTCTGAGGCGCTGAGAGATGCTCCCAAAGTCTCAGAGGTGTTATCACAGGTTGGGTATGAGCCTTGAAGCTGTATTACACACAGGATGTGTAGAATCTGACAGATGTGGACACACAGGAAGGCTTGATAAGCTTCTGCCTAAATTTGTATGTGCAGATCTCATTTCAAAAAAATACTGCAAAGTGGCTTCTTGTATTCAGAATTGTGATGTATATGATTAGAGGCTATAATAAACTGCCAAGGCAAACTACAGAAACATGACATTTTGACATTAATGTGACATCAGCATGTGATGTAATGACAGCCTTTCAGCTGGACCGACTAAAACACAAGTGCTTAAATGCAGGAATAGCTTTCGTATTCTAGATGTCAGCTAAAGAAACAATATAACTGCATTAGTGTTATTTAACAATGTAACCTTCTGGTTACTTTTCTGAATCCACAACAGTCACACCCTGATGTTACTTAGAAATGCACTTCTGCATTGGTTTGACTTTATAGGCCCAAATGCTATAGCTCTCTTTTCTAAACACTTTCTACTGGAGATGACACCGAGACAAGCTCATGTTTGTCCAACTGATGTAATTACCATAATAAAGAATTACTGAAAAGGAAGCACAGCCACAATAAAATAAAATGAATTATGGTGCCTACAGTACTTATTTCCCAGTGGTGCCCACCTGCCTTGGGCGTCGCAAGGCTAATGCATTCCATTCGTAGATCCTAACCATAGAAAGGACAAGGGAGGTCTTTTGTTTTATTGTTTTTACTCTAGCCTGGCTCATTAACAGGAAACTTTTACTGTTTAAATCAACTCTGCTGTGATGATGGGGAGGAACATATAGACTAACACCGGCAGGTTGTTGCTTTTTTTCTTTTAGGGCAGCAAACACATAATAAACTTTCAGTCCAATATCTGTTCTTTGTCTTATTTAGACACCTCATTATTAGCAGTGACAGCTTAGTTACCCTTGTTGGCGTGCACTGAAAATATTAGTTCTTCTACACAACTGTCACCCACCTACCACAACACGGAAAGCCACCTGCATGGTCACCCTGTATGCCCCTTACCCAGTTTCTTACATTTTTGCTTAATTGTCTGTCTTAAATGTTTAAGTGTAAAAAATTTAACATTAATACCTCATATTAAGAGCTGTCATCAAACCAATTTTAATATTAGACAAAGAAAACTGCAATTTTTATTCATCCCAACCTATCAATTAAGGTCATGTCAGATTATCTCAATCTGATTAAAGTCCGGACTATTAATACACCACTCCACGCCTTAAATTTGTCTTTATTCTATTCATTTATTGCCATTCAGAGGTGCACTAGCTGTTGGACCATGGAATGTTTCCCACCAAGTCTTGAGGATCATCAAGGTGTTTTTTGGTAAATGTGAGATGAGCGTTTGTGTTTTTTGGTCAGCTGTGGTTTTTGCCTCTGAACTCTCCCGTGGATGCAATTCCTGCCCAGTCTCTTTTTTATTGTTGAGTCATGGACACTGACCTTAACTGAGGCAAGTGAGGCCTGCAATTCTTGAGATGTTCTTCTGGGTTTTTTGTGAGCTCCTGGATGAGTTGTTGATCATCTCCCATGCCTGGAAAGGTTCACCACTGTTCCAAGTTTTCTTCTTTCGTGGATAATGGCCCTTACCATGGTTCGAGTCAAAAAGCCTCACAAATGGCTTTGTAACCCCTTGCACACTGAAAGATGTCAGTGGGATGATGTGTTGCTTTTTGAGATCTTTTAGCCTCCTTCACTTAGTCAGACAGGTTCTCTTTCTTTTTAAGTGAATTCTTGGTTCAACAGATCTGGCAGGTATCAAGCCTGGTTATGGTTAGTGAAAGTGAACTCCGAGCTTTATGATTAATCACAGTTCATTCATGATTTAACAAGGGGGACAACTGCTTTTTCACATAGTTTCAGATAGGTCTGGATAACCTTTTTTTACGGTTATAAATGAACTCATCATTTAAAAACATTTAAGTATCACAAACATGCAAAAACTACCAAATCAGGAAAACTTTTCCATGGCACTGTATATGCAACCCTGGCCTGTTTCTTTTTAAACAGTCTGTTTATGTGTATTCAAATTATTCTAAAAGGGGATTATTATTTGATAATACATTATATTGCCAACGAAAATTAGCATGTTTGAAGCATTGGCATGAAAGGCCAAACTCCATTCAAATTCTGATTTGCAGTGTAATGCTGGGCTCTTTCAGGGCCAGGGCTGTCATGGGAGGCAGCCCTACGTTTTAACAAACCACCAACCAGCAGCTGTGCACTGCTGCAGCAGCCAGCAAAAATTAAATATGTGAGCAGCATCCACCAAGTCTTTAACCATATGACCTTTATCAAAAGTAATTTGCAGCAGGGAGCTTTATCATACTCCACACGGACTCCATGCATAATACACCATTGGATAACTGGGTACTGTTAGTGATTTCTCAGCATTTTATTTCTCAGACATGTACTCTATCTTGGTGCTAGAATCTGATCCAGCTCCGTACAACATAAAAAGTCAAGAGAGTAAAACCTGATGTTTTTGTTGATGAACGCCAGGCAGCATCAAAACCCATCAGCCAGCCATCCGCCGTTATTACTTTTCCTCATTTTACATCTTTGGTGATCAACGGTCTATGCCAATCCAGTGTGGTAATTGCCCGTACATCTTCACTAGTGAAAAGGTTAATTAGTATCCTATTACGCGAGGTGATTGAAAGCTATGATAAATAATGTAATGGGTTTTACTCAAGCTTTGTTTTGCTGCAGTATGCTGTAACCAGCAATGTTCCCGTTCTCTTGAATGCAAATATCAGGATCTCCTTGAGGATATGTGTGCAAAATATAGCACACAGTTGTACTCCAAGGATGAACTGATTAGATTTTTGTGTTCAAAGGTCAAGGTCACTGCGACCACATCTATTTCTGTAAATGTGACATATTTAAAGAATGCCTTGATGGATTGTTTTCAAATCTGGCATAAACACTCAGACCAAAAAATGTTCTAATTAGTGTTTGTCAATCCAAGCGTAGACTAAGTGGGTTCATCTTAAAAAGAAAAAAAAAAAAAGACCCATTTTTGGCCAAAACTCAACACTCCACAAGCTAATTATGAGAAAGTTTCAGAGGAATGCATAAAAGGATAAAGAGATGAAATTATTTAAATCCAAAAGGTCACTTACATCAGAATGTTCTCAAAATTTGCCATTATTCACCATCATAATGTAATGTGGTATTCTAACTGTAGATGAATGTAAAGTGAAACACTGTCAGGTTTCCTGTACTAACCCTATAGTAGTTAGCTGTTTGCTTATAGCTACTTCTAATTACTTTCTTTTCCATGTGTTTCCTGTACTTTCCTTTCTGTGGTGATGGTCTTTCTTTTCACTTACTTACCTGTTTTATACTGAAGTTGCTCTAGTGCTTTTTAATTCCTGTCTTCATATTTCTCCATATTGCTTGCTCCACCCTTGTCAGAGTCACTTTGTTCAATTAGTCCTGTCCTTTCTGGCTGTCAGTTTGTCTAGTTGTTCACATTTTGTTCTGCTGCCTTTTGTTTCCTTGCAGATGCCCTGTGCTTTTTGTTTTTCTCTCATTTAATCTTATTTACTCGTTGGACCTTTTGTTGACCTTATTTGGGATTCGCCCAGCTCACTTCAGCAATGGCTTTTGTTGTCTTTATCCTCACTAAGTGATTAAAGTTAGTTTTTTATTTCTCCACCTGCCTGCCTGCCTCCGAGGTCTCCAGTATTTGGGTCCATTTTATTAACTTTTCCCAAGAAACATTATCTTTCAGATAATGATATTGACCCTACTTTACAAAGGTATGTGCAAACAGAATGTTCAACAATGTATTAAGTCTACTAAATTATAAACTACAACATGTTTGTTGCTTAAACATATGGTGTTGCACTACTGAATATTCACAATTTTTTAAAAAACACCATCCGTTTGGGTTTGATACCTAAAAACAGGGGCAGATTGCAAAAACAGACATGTCCATTAACATTTTTGGGATGTTAGTGGATGAAATAACAGCACCATCTCACTGACACTACATCTGCCAGAACAGAAAACACACATAATCCATTAGTATCAAGGCTGTATGCAGCTCCCAATGTCTTCTCATGGACCTAATGGAACATAATGGACACATTCCTCCACTCACCACAGGAGTCATTCGCATGTATAAACGCTACAAAAGAAGATGAAGTTGACGCTGCATCTGGCTTTAAGTGTAAAGATATGTCCTGACTGCAAAGTAGGCCTTGGTGAAATCTTTAACACACTTTTGTACACGCACACACATGCAACCAAAGTTTATTCATGTACAAAATACTAACTACTAAAACTATTTAACAGTTCTGCATGAACTTTGACAACTAGCCTGCAAAAATAGAAAACTGCCAGCAAAAATCAATGCAAAATAGAGTCTATATAGGGTTATGGTATATAGATTATATCACACATTAGTAGTTATATGCAAACGGCAGGAAAGCAGAAAAATGCATAACACTCTGGTGTTTAATTCCTGTTGTCACTGTGGTAGAAATGTACTGTAGTATAATTAAACTAAGCTACATTCTTAAGTATTTGTTGTATTACACAGGAGTGAAATTCATGGTGTATTTTTATTTATATTTTAACTATTATAAGATCTCAATACTTTGTCTAAATCAGCTCTGGAAAAATATTTGCAACCTTTGTGAAAAATATTTCACAGGTTGAAATGTGCAAAAAAAAATCATGCTTTACAAAGAACTAAATAAAGGCAACTAGGCATCAGGAAAATATGCAGTAACCACATCCGATATATTTGATATTATCAACCTTGGTACATTTATAGATTGCTGTGGAAAAGTCTTAAGGCACCCCTCCTTTTTTCATATTTTCCTTCTAAGGAGCCAGAGATTTGTGCTCTTTAAGTTGGTCTTGAGCAGTATTTATCAGTATTTAAGTGGTGCACAAAAGAAGATGTGGCAGGTCTAAAAAGAGCAAACAAGCAAATGAACAGTATCTGAAAAACGTGTCCTTCAGAAATCGTACAAATCCACCCCCTGGAGAGACCTGGCACCTGGCACAGGTGAAAGGTGCACAGTGAGTGCTTACAGCCATCTCTAAAACATGGTGGAGGAACTGTCATTGTTTGTGGTCGCATTTCGGCTGTTGCTTTTGGGGAGCTTGTTGAAATTGATGAAATTATGCATAATGAAATACCGTCAGATTTTGATTCACCATGTAATACCATATGCATCTGGTTGGCAAAGGCTTCATTTTTCAGCATGACAATGATCCCCAAAACAGTGCCCTTGCAGTAAAAGCATAGATAAAAAAACACACAATGGAACAATTCATGGATGAGCCTACCCAGAGCCGGGACCTAAACATTATTGAAGCATTGTGGGATCATGCTGACAGAGAACAGAACAAAAGGCAGCCAACAACCAAAGAAGAGCTTTGAATGTGCTTCAGGAAGCCTGGAAAACTATTCCTGAAGACTACTTAAAGAAATTACCAGAAAGCTTGCCTACGTGAGTTCAGGCTTTATTGGATAATTAAGGTGCTCTGTTTTATGTCTTCTGTACTGTATATCCATGTATTTATGTACATATTTACATATGTACATATTCATATTACCCACATATTTCCCATTTTCCTAGCAAAATATAAAAAAGGGTGCCTCAAGACTTTTGCACAGAAATCTAGATATCAAGCTATTTCCAGATTTTATGATATAATTCTTGTTTCCTGTTAATATTCTATTCCTGGCTTTGATGGGAAATCCATATCTCTAACAAGGCCTTGTCTTTGAAGTATCTTATTATCCAGTTCATATCACTTACATTGTACCATGAATAGAGATGAGAATATGTTGCGAGAATGGAAATTGACACTTTTCAGCTATTCTGTTCTGGGTGCTCAATAGACTTTCTTTTTCCATCTACAAAAGTCTGGGATTACTATACAAAAAGAGTATAGGGACTGAATGGCAACCAACTTTGACAGAAGGGCTCATCTCATTTTACAATTTGTAACGCTGATTGCATTTCTGGAAATATCTGCAACTGCACATAAGTGGAAGCACTGATGTACAGCCCTCTGTCATAGTTTATTTCTTTTATGAAGCAGTACAAGATGTGTTCTACTTCCGATAAGACATAAGAAGGAACCTCCCAAAGTCTGACAGGAAGGCGCAGGCCCATCTGCTCATAAATCATTAAGGTAGAGGTCTATCTCCATCATCCACTTAGCTCTGGTCAGTGTCGTCCTCAGTCGTGCTTGTTAGTGTTATTTGCAGATGTATCAAGCTATTATTAGCTAGTTAGTTTCAGCTGATTGAAAATGCCTTCTTACTGTAGGTGTTTCAATGATGCCGCTTGGTAATGAAAAAGTTTAGTTACAGTATTGCGTGTTGTGCTCCTCTTCATTTCTTTATATTTTACATGGGAAATTGGAGATAGGTGTGCTGATTTCCTTGAAACATGTGCAGGTGCCATTGGAAATACAATATATAAGGCAAAACCAGATTTTTTTTTTTTTTTAATCACAGCTTGATCTGCATTTGGTATTACCAATTTTATCCATTAACACAGCCTGAACTCTCTTAGGCAAGCTTTCAAGCCATTTCTTTAAGTAGCAATAGTTATCCAGACTACTTAAAGGACATTTAAAGCTTGGAAAGTTGGCTGCCTTGTGTTCCATTCTCTTATAACATGATCCAACACAGATTCAATAATGTTGAGGTCTGGGCTCTGGGGAGGCTAATCCACAATTAATAGTTGTATCTTTGTGTGTTTTTCTATCTGGATATGCTTTTACTGCATCGCCAGTATGTTTGGGAAACTGTCATATGAAAAAAAAAATGAAGCCATTGCCAATCAGATGCTTTCCAGATGGTACTCCTTGGTGGATGAAAATCTGTAATAGTAAATTTTTGCATTCATAATTCCATCAGTTTTGACAAGCTCCCCTACATCACTGGGGTGTTTGTCAAAAATTGATCATCCAAGCCATGACAGAGCCTCCACCATGACTTACAGATGGGTGTAGGCACTCACTTGTGTACCTCTGCTGACCTATTTTTGATGATTTGAGGCAAAAAAAAATTTCAGTTTAGATTAATCTATTCATCACTCCACAAAAGCAATTGCCAGTGGGTTTTTTTGCATATTGTTTTTACTATTTACTATTGACTAAAGAACATGGCTTTCAGGTACTGTTCATCTGCTGTAAATAGATTTTTAGGTATGTCACCTCTCATCCTATCACTTATTTTTAAGGATACACAAACTATGAGATATAAGACCTTTAGACAGCTTGGAGATCTACTTCTCAAGACCACTTATAAGAAATTAGAAGAAAGTCTGGCTCCCTGGAAGCAAAATATAAAGAAATAAGGGGTGACTCAAGATTTTCACACAGTACTGTACAGTAGTGTATACAAGTATTGCAAAACGTCAACACAATGGGAACATTAACTTTTTTAGATGGGACTGGACCAAAGCCAGTCTGTAACACCAAAGCTATTGTGCAACTGGATTTCACATTGCACCATCAATAAATAAAGAATAAATAAATACACTGTTGCTTTAGAGAAACCACTAACATACACAAACAGTTCTTTGGTTTAATCAATGGCAGTTTGATTACTCACTGTGACAGACTCAGACACAATGACTCTATCCCCTCAGTACTTGTGAGTAGACGTGGGTATCCTGCAGAAATGGGCCTTTATGCCATTCTGGCCTCCAAACCTCAATTTTGTCAACAGGCCATAAAATATGCATAATTCTTTGAATCACAATTATGTACGCACTTTGCAATCTCTACCAAAAGGGGACTGCCTAATCACACCAGAGAGGTGAGATATCACTGTCGCTGTGTTTACTTTGTTGGTTATCTATAGCCTCATTCCCAATCATGATCACTTTATAATCCACACATAGAGACAAGGGGGATACAAATGTTTTTCATGCTCCTCATACATTTCCCTGATTAAAATTTCCATAACATCCTGAGGGGGAATCTTTGTCATGTATTATTCATATCAAACAACCTTTAAGCATTTAATAGAATCTTGTAAGGATGCACACATATGCCCATGTTTTAGATTAGTATGTATGTACAATTTTTTTTTTTTTTTTCATTAAACAATGTTAATAGGGAAAAAAAGAAGTCCCGGCATAGACAATGGAAATAAACTGGCCTGGACTTTGATGTAAGGTTGCTCCCCAACAAACAGTGCACTGATACGCAACAGCCTTTGGCAAAGCTGTCAAGATTACTCAAGGCTGCACTGACACAAGGTCATGATGCAAAATAGCATGAAAACAGCATCCTTGTATACACTGCAATGTAACGCTGACCCTGCCCTTAAGGGTACCCTAAGGAGGATGTGTTAACGCGACCAACAACAACAACTCTTTTTAAATCAGCTTCTACTTCTGAAAAGGAAAAAAAGGTGCACAAACAAGAAAAAGAAACTATACATAGATAGCCACGCAGTCATCTGTAACACAAAGTCATCAAAATCGTTGCAACTTTTAACTTTCTTTAATAGTAGAACTAGGTTGGTATATGATAGTGATATTTTCCAAAACCTAACCAAGTAGGGACTGATAAAAGGTCTCGTTATTGCAGTGAAACCTGCCTTTTAGTATAGAGTTTTGTGGGCTTTTATACTTTCTTATCTCAAAATATTTTTTCTCGAGCATTACTCAGCACATTGAAAATTATGTTAAGGGCTGCCCAGTACCTTAAATAACAGAATTATCCTGTCAGATAAAACTTGGCAATGTGCTGCTGTTAGCTTAGCTGCTAGCATATATTATCACAAGAATGATGATCAGGACGAATAACTGAACATGTCGAACTAGGTTAACAATGCTATTATATGTCAACTGAATTTCAAAAAGTATCAAAGTATCTGTGTTGAAATTTGTGTCTCCCTCATAGTCTATAGACTATGTAATCATGTTATATAATGATTAGTCAGAAAGTCACTGCAACATTGGAAGCCAATCATAAGTTCCACTGCTGGGTGGGAGAAGCACTGATAAGTAGGTTACATCTTTGTTTACATTGTTGGTCATGGCCCAGGCATTACATTTTAACACACTAGGTAGTGTTAATGCCATCAACATGTGTATTTTGAACTTAGCCCTGAGCTACGATGTGCCACTAACCAGCTAGCCCCATCCCTTCATGTTTCTTCTGTCCCTTCTGGGTGACAGGTTATGTTTCTCTGGAGTCTTCCATGGCCCGACAGACTACAACTTTTTTTTTTTTGGACTGCAGCTGGCAAGGCTGCGTAGTGGAACAAGGATTACTGTGGAGTCCAAGATCCTAGAGTAGGAGTCCACCTACGGAGACCGTTCTCACTCCCGAGGCGTAACATAGCGACGTTTTGTCACGTCCTGAGGCGTCACATATTACGCGAAAGGTAACCGTCCGCGTCCCTATGATACGCTCCGGACTGTGGATGGAATCCATCAGAATGACGCTCCCGGTGGTAACGCACAATCCAGCCATGTATTCCAGCTCTAACCCTAACTTTAATCCTAATGTTAACCACATCCTTAATGGTGTCAGATAGTGTTTTCCAAAGCGATTCATGATGAGAAGGTTAAAAAAAAAATGTACATATGTAGATCGATTCCAAACGGTTCTCATGTTTTCGAATGCGTAACATAGAGACGTGTTGGGTGGCTGAAGGCGTAACATACTGACGATTTGTCAAAAGCATCGGTATGTTACGTTTTGGGATGAGAACGTGTTGACCTACGAGACAAAAGGTTCACCAAAAAGACTGTTACTCCATTATTTATATGTCACAAAGTACTTGGCAATTAAACTATTTGCAAAGACGCTCATTCTCGTGCATGCATATACATCCACCCATCCCATCACCACTGGCGAAAATTGAATCTAAACCTGCTGGAAACAGTGGATATTCTGGGAATAAAAATAGGTTGGCAAAAACAGTCACTGACAAATGAAATGTTAGCTATAAGTCAATATCAGTAACATAGGTGCACTGGTTAAATGACCTTAAACCCTGTTTGCTATTGTAAAACATTATACTCAGCTAGTGGAAGGCAGCTGAGTACCACATGTAATAATACTTCATATTTCATAGGTCTGGACAGACTTTGTGATCGCTGATCGGTGTCATCTGAGTTAGACTCCAGCTCTTTATTGCTTGCAAGATTGTAACATTTGCTTTCCCACATATAAATTTGTGTTGACTCCTGTGTATTTTGTGTTTTGTCATCTTGATGGGTACACACTACTTACCTTATCTGAGTGTATGCAAGAAAATGGAAGAAAAAGGACCTGTGTAATCTTCATATTGTCTTGACACCAACAGCACTATTGACACTATAATTATGTATTTATGATATGAAAATGTAAAATTGTAGCCTAAATTAGTTTTTAACAATTTCTGAAATCAGATTTTTTTTTTTTTATTAAAGAAGTGAAAGTTACATGTGCTTTATACAGATGTATTACAAACCCACTGTGGGTGATAATTATGTAAATTAACAAGTTAAACAGAACATTTGGTGAGGGGCATTTTTTCCCCCCACTCTGTGTGGATACCACATGCATGTGAACGGTAGTTCAGCTGCCAACCTCATGCACAGGTAGAGGTAGGCTGTTTGCAGTTGACACATGAGGGTCATGGGCTCATGCAGTTCTCCTGTGCCTTCAAGCTACAACAGCTGGCCCATGTGTCAGTTGTGTCTCTCTCTCTCTTCCATCCACCTGCGTACTCTGGTTTGTTTCAGGAAGTCCAGTCAACAACCAGGTTTCTCTGATGAGGCTTTAAAATGCCCTTCCTCCAAAATTTGTTCCCCTCCCTGAGCCCACAGTCATATTTGTTTTGTTATCCCAATCCCTTTCCCTGCTTTATGTTTATATTCTCACACTACCTTAACAGTTCTTCGTAATTTCCACCACTAAAGCTGCTTAGCATTGTGAAAGCTCCATTAATATAAAATAAACACCTCTGTACCTTATGCATTTGACTTGCACAAGTAATATTAGTTTTTTCTCACATCCCACCTCTAAAAATATTCCCACCACTATTCAAATTATTTATTGATTTCACTAATCTACTTCATTTAGTCGACTCGCTTTGAGAAAAAAAAATAGAAAAAAGAAAAAAGGCTGTCGTTAATCCAAAAAACTAAAATTGCAAACAGGCTGTTAGTGGAGTGGCACTGTTTCAACAGGGAACTGCCAAACTGGAGCTCATATGTGGATGGTGGTTCCAAGATTGGTCACAGTTTTCTGCTGGGCATACAACACCTCCACACTGTCCCCATGGCAACAGGCCATCTTCAAGAGATATACATAAAGAGGAGTCTGAAATAAAGTTGATGGAAATGGAAAAATGATTGAAAGTCGAGAGAGAAACACTTTTACTTAAGTAACGGGAAGCTTGGTTGCTCAGTGTTTATTTGTATTCATTTGTTTAGATTTTGAGAGTTATTAAATCTTAATAGATAACTTTTTTTTTCTTTTTTTTTTTCAGTGAAAACCAAAGAGGAAAATCATGCAAAATGCTCAACCCATGCTTCTCTGGTCATTTTGATCTGTCCAAGCTTTGCATTTATATAAACCAATCTTTAATTTAAGTAATTGTGAACGAACTTTAACAGAAATCTGAAAGTGCATATGCTTTCCATATAACATGTTACATTGCGTAGCCTATTTTTCAAAAGTTGTATTTTTTCATAGGACAAGCCACAGTAGGCCAGTTTTTTTGTTTGTTTTTCTTTTTTTAATTTTTAAATACTGAGACAAAAGGCATGCATGTGTAAAGAAATCATTAAATTAATAGAAGGCAAATATTCTAAGTAGTTGGATCTCACCCAACCCCCCACACACACTCAACCACAGGCTGAGTTCACAGGCTAAAATGTTACATCAATATGGATGCTTATCCTACACAAGTGGGGGGAAAATATATATATATATATATATATGTGTGTGTGTGTGTCGTTAAGGAGCACCCCCCCACACACACACTCCCAGCCCCCCAAATGCTTAGCCTTCACATTATTTTGATCGCAATTTTGCATTTATAAAAATATAAATGTATAAAATTGACTTAATTTTCAAAACGTGAACTTGCTTTAACTGCAACTGCAACTGTGAAAGGCTTATTATTGTTATACAATAGCTCTATTGTCACTGTATCAAGCAGCGAGTTAGTCTTTTAGATTGCTGATTTATTTCTTGTATTATCATGTGATGAGCTCTCACCACAATCACATGGCTGGGGGGTACAGTGAAAGTTTCTAAAAACCACATTCTCTTCAATTTCATGCCAAAACTACATATCATTACCACAAACTTATCTCGTCATCATCTTGCCACACATGCCTTCAAAGCCCTGTCAAAATGCATATATGCTTTTGATCCAATTTATCTGCCCCTTTATCATGTTGCAGCAGGATTATTGGGATCACTGTCTGTCGGAAGCAATCTGGGGCCCCAAGATAGAAGCATGACCAGCCAAACTCTGTTTTTCTGCTTGGTTAATCCGACAGCACCTTCTGAGGAGTTCCAATTAAATCTCTCCTTCAAAGAATATGTGACTGCTGGCGCATAGACAGGATGAGAGGGCTGGGCGGGAGGAAGAAAAGGATAGGGGAGGGAGGGGGGACGAGGTATGCGATCTCCTGTTTTAATCATTCCAGATCAGTGTCACCCTATTTAACTAGGCCCATGCACACCAGAAGAATGAGTTTGCGAGAACAGTGGCGATTAAGCACATTCACTTTGTGTATGTGTGTGTACACAGACGTCGTGTGGATTGCATGCATGCAGGTTAGAGGGCTGAACTGATAAACACATCATATATCTGATGATTAAAGGTGATAAGATAAATAACATCTTAGATCAGATTTGTCAGCGCCTATAATTACAGGGCTGAGCAGAAATTTCATGGTGACATACTGTATTTACCCCTTAAATTGCTCCATGAACTTCACATAGTAAAAAAATAAATAAATAAATATATATATATATAAATTAGATTATCATTATTTAGGGGACAGAATTTATAATGATCCTTATTTTTAATATTTATAGAGTCATAATTCCAGTCATGCACAGTGTTGGATGGTCGTTTTCCTTGGGCACATTACTCAACTCAAGGAGAAGTAGAATATTCTGGTTTTATTAGTAATAAATATAACTAAATAATTTAGGTGAAAGCCCTAACACTATAGCCTTTGTGTAAGTTCATGACTTATTATTTTGCTCATGTGCCCTTCTTTTCATGTCCTCCCTGTAGTTGTTCTTAACAGTTTTTCCTTCTTGTTTAGTCTCTGAGTTCACTTGTAGCTTATTATACTTCTCCCATTCCTTATCTGGCTTGACTTACCCTAAATTCAACAATCAGGCTAAGCAAGTCCTCAAACAACGGTGAGTAACAACTCAATTTAGTACCAAATACCACAGCTTCAAATGTGATTGTACAATGTCTATTAATAATTAAATAGATTGGTACTTATATAGCACGTTTCTACTCTATATAAGTACTCAAAGCTTTATCTTACAACAAGCCTCATTCACACACACATGCATCTTTGCCTATGCCTGCGAGCTTTTAATCTAACATTCATGCACTCACACTCCAATGGATGTTGGAGTGCGGTTTCAGCATCTTGCCCAAGGATGCAGACCACCAACCAACCAGTTCTACTTCCTGATGCACAGCCGACCCAACTGTAATTCAGATGACAGCTAAATGAAGTAATCTAGGCCAGAGACAGAGTATTGGCATCGGCCTTTGCATATTCCTCTTGATACCTATGAGAGAGCATGACGAACAGAGTAAGAGGGAAGGGGCACAGAAATTAGAAGAAACAGGTATGTAGGTTGTATGGGGTTGGGTTCTGCTCCTGAACTTATTTACAATAATTCAGGTTAGGTTTTTCAAGCTATCGGTGCATTTACATGAAAGATGTGGTGGGAGTGGCATATGACAAGCAGTGTTAGATTCATTACTCAGATGAAGTAATGTTACTGCATATGCCTCATTACTTCTCTTAAAAGTAATAAAGATAACGCATAAATATAACTGTAATGTAATTACTGACGCTTTATATTACTGCATTGCTGAAAAATGTAATGTGGAAGTTGTAATGATTACAGTAATGCCTTACAAAGTAACGTGTTACTCTCAACTGTAAGGAAAAGTCACCAACATGAACAGTACTGCAGAGCAGCTGATTTCACAAAGGCATAGGCCTCAAACAGTAACATTAATAACTACAGCATTAAAAAAAATGAGTAGAACTTAGACATGTAATGCAGGCTGAAAGCAAAGTAGCAGTGTCTGAGTGCGTTCAACAGGAAAAAGGCTGTGCAGTAGAAAAGTGTTAAAAAGCTCTGTGTGATAGTGTGTGTGTGCTCTTCATGGTCTGTCAGTATGACAAAAAAAAAAAAAAAAAAAAAAAAAAAAAAAAAAAGAAAAAAAGAGTAAAAAAAAAAAATA
>VVHJ01046459.1:0-13293 GCA_015107715.1 Tylochromis polylepis
GTCTTTATGTCTTTAAGACATTCCTGCAGTTTAACTAAATGGTGTGTGTTCTCTGGCTTCATGGACAGATAGAGCTGGGTGTCATCTGCATAGCAGTGAAAATGTATACTATGTCTTCTAATGATACTACCTAGGGGAAGATATGAGCAGAGAGTACAAACATGCTGAGGCTGTGTTTGTTCAGTGAGAGAGTTATTTGTAAAGAAAACAACTTTCACTAGCAGTCAATAACTAATGTGTACACTTATGTCTGCATTTTTATTTTGTTAAATACAAACAAAATTATAGCAGAAGTGCTGCCACGTGTCTGTCCAGAAAGAGAGGACCAGTTTGTTTATTTGGTAGTTCAATGAAAGGATTCAGTTACAAGTGAGAAAAAAAAGTTTGCGTTCACGTTTGCAGTTTTGTCTTGTTATACAATATTTGAAATTTAAATCACAAACAAAACACTACATTTTCGGAAATATTTGTGGGTGTTTTCTTGTTTGGGTTTTTTTTATACTACTTGAACACTAAAGTGGCCCTCCAATGAGATGACCGTGCCAGCAGTGGCCCACAGCTCATTTAAGTTTGAGACCCCTGGATTACACAGATTATGTGTGCATGCCCTAGTCTCATACCCTCTGGTAATATTTATGTAAGACAATAAGGCAAACATTTACTTACTAAAACTGTGTGTAAAAAGAAAAGTCAGCATACTGTCATCATAGCACGACCCAGGGAAACCAACCTTTTTTTTTTCTGCTTGACAGTCCTATGACTGTGTGATCATGATAGGCAGCACTGCCAGAAAAACTGGATTCTGGAAGGTGGATGACTGTCAGTCAAAATATGGCTTCATCTGTAAAAGAAAAATTGGTGAGTAATAAACTAGCAAGGCCACACTATCAGTAAAGCATGCTGTTAAATTTAAAGGCACTCTCTATTCTCCTTATTTTCTCTTATAGATACTGTTGAAATGGTGGATTCTTATTATGAAAATATGCCCAGCATAAACAAAAATGCTTTAGAAATAAAAATTATTTAAAAGTGTGAATTGTCATGAATTGTTGAGTGATGGTAGTTGAGAGGACACGAAATCATGATGGTGAAACAGGCATTACAACAAAAAATGCATCCATTACACTGCAGAGCAGTACAGGGGCATGAAAAACAAAAGAAAAACACATGGAGAATGGCCAGGAGCCAAACAGGAAGCACAACCAGAAGCAAAACAGATGATCTGACAAAAAAAAGACAGGGTCAAAACAGGACTCTGTATACACAGGGGGCTGCTGAGGATGAGAAACAGGTGGGAGAAGGTCAAAGCACAGGAGCAAGTAATCAAACAGATGTGAAAACAATGAGAGAAACAGGAGGGATGACAAAGTAAAGTAGAAAATAATTAAATTTTGTGTAATCGAACTTGTGTTGCAGACCCCGTAGGTAGACATTTCTTGTGACTGTGATTACCAGCTAATGTGTGTCATTTGCTCAGATTCACAAATTGCTGTCAAACCCACCACTGTGTCACCAAAGACCTTCTACAAGCTTGGCAATGACTCCTACAAAGTGGTGACCCAGAAAATGCGCTGGGATGAGGCCAGGAGGCAGTGCCAAGCAGATGATGCAGAGCTGGCTAGCATCCTGAGCCCCGTAACACACGCATATGTCACCTTGCAGATTCTCAAGCTCAATGAGCCTGTGTGGATTGGCCTCAACAGCAATGTGGTAGGGGTCTACCTGTTACAGCTCATTGCTGGTTCAAGCAGGATTTCAAGTTGAGATTATGACCTTGTTTCTAGCTCTGTGTCAGTTTTCACTGATTTTATTTTTTTACAGACTGGTTTTCATTTCAAGTGGGTGGATAACTGGGCTCTGTCTTACACCAACTGGGGCAAAAATGAACCTAAAAATAACTACGCCTGTGTGTATGTAGATGTGGACAAAACATGGAAGACTGCACCATGTACCAATACCTATTATTCCCTTTGCAAAAGGTCACCAGGTGAGACATTCGATCTTTTACTTCTTTTGCACTTTGTACACACGCACTGTGCATAGTTAGCAAGCAGCTCATAAGACTGGCATATAACCTACTCCTTCTTTTTCAGTTGTAGCTCCCACTGATCCCCCACAGCTTCCTGGAGACTGTCCACAGTCAACAAGCAGGAGAACATGGATACCTTTCAGAGGCCATTGTTATTCCTTCTTCAGCTCAGTGCGCAACGACTGGGCCCATGCCTCAATTGAATGTATAAAAATGGGTAAGTTATGAAGAATTCAACATACACAGAGAATTATGTGCATGTTTATGACCTTTAGCATTTAACTGTTGTACCATGTTTATCAGGTGCTTCTCTAGTGAGTATTCAGGACCCTATTGAGAGTAAATTCATAGAAGAGAATGTGGAGATTCTCCAGGACAGTGCCAACACTTTTTGGATTGGCATGTACAAGACCCATGAAGGTGAGGTTAAATTCAACATAATATATCTATATACATGTATATACACATTCATACATTCATAGCAGACCATAATGTGTATTTTTGTTTTATATGGTTCCTTTTATCCTTCCAAATAAAAAGGAACATAAAATAAGGAGTATAGTAGATTAAAAGAAGTACAAAAAATAGGAAACAGGAAAATAACATTTGAATTTTGAAAGAAATAATTTAACAGTTTGATTCATTTCAGCGTAAATATGTGAAAGTTGCTATTTGACTGTTGTCTGGTGCCAGAGGCTTTATGGTGTCATGTTGTATCCTTGTATCCAACGACCCCCTAAGTGAACTGTTCAGTTTTAGTGAATTGTAGCGTAGCTGTTTCCTGTTCTTAGCTGACAGGAGTGGCACCCGGTGTGGTCTTCTGCTGCTGGAGCTCATCTGCTTTAAGGTTGCTTCAAGAGATGCTCTTGTGCATATCTTGGTTGCGTCAATGGTTATTTCAGTTGCTGTTCCAGCTCAAAGCAGTCTTTCCATTATCCAGTTACATTAGATCAAAAATATCCAGTTAGAAAAAAAAATAACAATAATGACAACAATACTGAAAGTAAAGTGTATTGTATGTGTGTGCGTGCGTGCTGCATTAGTTGATAAATTAACATGTGTCTCTGCTTCAGATAAGTGGATGTGGATCGATAACAGCCCTTTGGACTATACCAACTGGAAATCAGGAATGCCACAGTCAGAGTCGTGTGTGCACATCAGTTCTTACACTGGTCTGTGGAGTACGACGTACTGCAGCAGGTCATTTTCTTACATCTGCAAAACACCAAAAGGTAACTTAAATAAGCTTTTTCTTTTTTAATATTCAATTTAGCTTTGTATGTATATATTTATTTATTTACTGATTTATCATTTTTAGTTATTAAACCTACAGAAAAGCCACCATTTGCTGGTAAGTTATTAAAAATATATAACATGTATTTTTTAATTTTTCAAATCTGAGTAATTGGACTGCTCCAACTCTACGTGTTTGCCTCCTTAGCTCACGTCGTCCAGGAAACTACACACGGGTCCGCTGGCATCATTGTGGCTATAGTATTAATTGTAATCACCATAGTTGGACTTGGTGCCTTCCTCCTGTTCCGTAAACAGATACCCAGGATACCTACCCCTACCCTGGGAGAATCCACCTTTGACAACAAGTTATACTTTAACAATTCAAACCGAGCAGCGGTAGACACCAAAGGGCTGGTCGCGAACATCGAGCAGAACGAGCAAGCATAGAAAGGCAGGAGAGGATTGGCATTCAACCCTGTGAAAATTAGATTTCTGGCTTTATTTCATGATTATATTTTGGATCACTTTCCTGGAAACTGAAACTGTTTGGTGGTGTTTTTTTGAGGAATTTTTACAATTTGTATCAAAAATAGTGATTACAAATTATTGCGTTTTTGTGTTTTCATGATGATGTAATATGTGTACAGATTTTTTGTTTTGTTTTGTTTTACTTTTACAATCAACATAAAGAATGATGAGAATCATGAGACGTGAATGTGATTTTTAGTGCAGTTTGACAAATCTAAGTTGGAATGCTCTCTGCATCTGTTTTATGGCATTTAAATTAAAGCCCAATTAAAAATATGAAAAAATGAATTTTTGTTGTTGTTTTTTTTGTTAAGTGAATGAATAGAAACATAGTAATTATATTCAACCATGATATACATGAAGACTGTGTGTGTAAAATGATTTTTTGGGGGGGGAAACAATTTTGAATGAGACGCTTATTGGGCTGGTTTCAACTAAGTTATGGTAAACATCAACATGGGAATCCAATACCAGTGCAGGTTAACATGTATAGTTTCCACTGTGATGTTTATGTAATCATGTGTAAAAAGGAAAGAAAGAGAGGTCCTTCTCCATCAGGTGGAGAGCAGCTAATCACCCGATGGCAGGGAGGTGGTAAGTAAAGGAGGACACAAAAACATTTCATTTATAAAACCACTCCAGGGTGTTCAGGATAACAAAACCTAAAAGCACACAGAGCAAACTAGCAGTCCACAGTATATTAACTCCACAGTCACCATGGTCTTAAACCAAGTGCTCAATAAACCATTGCAACAATAAGCCTTTCATCAGTTGTGCCTCACTATGAATCACCTGCTGCTGGGTCCAACTCCATGGCCATGCCTGGCGAAGACTCCAATAGGACCCTCTGGATTTCGTGGGAAACTGTGAAGGAGGGCATAAATTTTGGAGTTTAAATTGCATTTTCACAACTTTCCCAGCTTTGTATACTGGTGGGGATCTCCCCCATTGGCATACTACACCAAAGTAAGTAAGTAACAGATAAAAGTAATAGATGAACAATTAAATGACAGAAGAGTCACAGACATTTTCTGTAATTTGACAAAAGACTTTGTTTTATGATTACAAGACAGTCAATGAGTTACTTATCTGCTTTTTTCCGCTTATAATTTTAATTTAAGAGTCGTGCTGACAGATTTCTTTCATTAACTATAACATGTAGAAAAACTGAGACATACTAACTGCACTTCTTTTTCTAATACTAAAATTGGGATTAAATGTATAGTTAAATTTCTTTACGCTAACAAAAACAGGGATTTTACAAAGTGGGCTGTTTGTGGGCCTCAAATGTGAAATGAATTTGACATCGCCGTTTTATATCAATCATTAAAAAGCTGCCAGGTCATTTCACGAGTCACTCCTTTAATTTATTGAGCACAACCAGGATCCCATTTACGCTACACTGAAGATGTTGTTCTGCCTGAGAAAGATCAGGAAAACAACCTTCTGCTTGCCTCTATCTACAAATCTAAAGAAACTTTTGGAAATTACTTTTGCTTGTCCATCGTATACACGTGACACAACATGGATAAGTGTGAGCGCTTTGCTGTCACAGCCGAGAACGATGCTTCTTTTTTCATAGCCTGCAGTGCACCTGTTTTTACTGGCAGGATAGATGCTCACAGTGACAGGATTAAGAGCATGAATTTAAGCTGTTATGGATTTTTGCTTGTAAGAATGTGATATGTATTGGTATAAAAAGAAAATATATGATGAAGATAGACAAAAAAAATACAGAAAGAGAGAGAAACACAGCAAAGCAGTCTATTTATGCGTAAAATTTCTTTCCTAAGGGAGGTTTGTAAGTATTACTCCATCAGGCTTCAGCCATTCAGTCACCCCTGCTAGAGGCCAGCCCCCCACCATCACCTTATTGTTGAAAATGAGGCAGCACTCTCCATGGTAACTACAGTCCTCCAAGGCTGTCGCAGCTAATCCTCAGGAGCTTACTCACTTCTCATAAGAAGGTTTTACCAGCAGCACCAATGCCCAAAAATTCTCTCCAAACAAGCACTGGATCTTTGGTCTGCCCTACCAGGAAAACCTTTACCCTAGGAGGAAAACAGACCTAGTCACAGCAGCTGATTGGAGCAGAGTGGAGAACGGCATAGGCCTGGTTCATCGGGTAAGCTTTTTCATGTGTTCTCTCTCAGGCGTTATTGTCGCTTACAGGAATTTTTAAACAATAAATTATGTCCTCTTGTTGCTGGGTCGAATCGACCTGCAGGGTTTCCAGTGTAGGAGGATACTGGGAAGCTTGGCGTGTTTTGCAGTGTATGGTTGATCCTTGATGACTCAGAGATCATGCATAATATGAAAACCTTAGATATGAGCATCGCTGGTGCTTGAACATGCTCATGATCATCATACCACATGCACTCACTCACATCAGCTTCTGCCTTTCTCTTTTACAAGTAAGGCTGCTAAATTAGGAAAATGATTCAATCCATGGACTGCTCTAAAAACTGAGATATAAATCAAAAAGGTAACAGTGTCCCCCTCTGTGCCACGTACCCACCACTTAAGAGGAGATATCTCAGATGTGGCTCTGTTTGAGCTATTTCTTTACATTTCTAACAGCTTCTCCCCGGTCCCTATTTTTCCTCAATACTAATTATGTTGTCTACAGCCTCCCCCTCATGCCCCCATCTCCCTGCCCCTGTGCTCTCTTTCACTTGCCTGCACTAATCCTCTTGTTATGGACTGAGGGGCCCAGGCTTTTGCTGATCATTCAGCATTGTAAGGACTGGTTCACCTCCGAACCGTCCTGTACACCGTCAGATCAGTTGTGCCTATTATTAGCCCCTCCCTCATCTAGAAAACATCACTGCCTTTCTTAGTAGCCTTCTGCCGTCATTCACCTTGATACAGTTCTCTCTCCCAGTTTTCTTGCCTATGTTTTCCATGTATCACTTCCTTGTCATCTCAAACCCCTAGCCAGTCCTGGGAGCGTGAGGGAGTTTGACGACCTTGGTAGGAACATGCACTTCATGAGCAGTACTCAATGTTTGCTGCTGCTGCTGCTGTATGTTTGTCCTCTTGGGAGAAAGCTGGAAGTGAAAGGGCAAGAGCAGGGGTACCTGCAGGAGGCTCTCAGGGCCTTGAATCTGCCCCTGGGGCCAGACAACAAGGCTCAACTCCAGAAGAACAGAACCAGTGTACTGATCACCACACTTCTCCAGGCAGTGCGCTGCACAGAGCGGACGGGCACCTCTCAGGACATGTGTGAAAAGGTAATGCTTATTTTAATGTCTTAAAAATTTTTATCACTGAAATGTCACTAAATGCTAAACTGAGCAAGGGCAATAATGCTTTTCCTGAACACACTCTAGGAAAAATGTTTGTTATGGCTGGAATGTGAGTGGATGTGGAGGCTTAAGTCCTCGACCTACACAGGGCATTCATGGCTTTAAACATCCCTGAGTTTGACATAATAAACTCTACTGAGGGGATTTAGAGGTACTACACATGCTTGTGCAGCTGGGCTGACAGTGTGTTTATGTCTGTGTCAAACTTTTAAATTAAGATTTAGTAATTAAGAGAGCAGCTTTTTGTCTCTTTTCAATGAATCTCCAGCTCTTTCCCAGAAGAAACAATGCTTCACTTACTCTCTCAACCTTTTGCAACCTGCATGTGGGGTTAATTGGTCTCAACCACTTCTTTTCCAAGAAGTAAAGAACAGAACATTGTGTGCAGAGAAAAAGTTATCAACACCACAACTTTCAAAAGTCAGCATGACCTAGATTTTTTGGGGGCAACTTTCTTTAAATAAAAAGTATTAAAAACCTTTTTCTTTTATTTTTTTTAATTTATTTTTAATCGGTCCTGTCCTTGTTACAGTGCCTGACACCAGACATAGCCCTCTCCGTGCTGAAGGATGATGGGAAGGATGTCCTCACTGAGGAGGACTACCAGCAGATCTCAACTGTCCTGCTGTACTATATAATTAACTTGCAAGACCTGTGTGTGTCAAATGCTGGCCCCCCTCCTTCTTCCTTTTCCTCCTCATCTGGGAACTTTCAGTTCTACCTTCTGGCCCTCACTAACATACATCCAGCTGAAGACAACAGCTTCCTTTCATCCAATGAAACAGAAAGTATCCTGCAGCTCATCAACCAATACTATGAGCCATCCAGCCAACACACACCCTCCAGTTCCCAAGTAAGGGAGCATTTTCTGACAGATATATCCTGTTTTACCACGTGTACGCCTGCATCTAAATAATCCAATTTTTCCATACCACAGTGCATTGATGCAGCTCATCTTCTGGAAGATGCTGACGTTAAGGGAAATCCAGGTGCTGGTACATCTGCCATTCCCAGAGTGGCCGCAGCCATCATTAGCCATGTTCTCCAAGGCCACTGTTTCAGAAGGAGAAACCTGCCACCCCCTGCCTTCTTTACAGATTATATCTTTCATTCTCTTAACTGCACAAGTAACCTGCAGATAATGGGTGAGTTCAAAAGAGCATGATAAGAATTTTATAACTGATGTTTGTTTTTATATTTTTATATTCTCCTTCCAGACCACAGCTACACACCATTACCCATAGAAACATCAAATGCAAAGCAACATTAGCTTTGTACAACATATGCTCTCTTTTTAGCTCCATTTTCAGCCTGAGAAAAAGACACCTCAGATTTTAAATATGATTTTGTTCACCAGCTAGTTACCCACTATGTGAATAAAACCACTACCTTTAAATCCACTACCTTTACTTTTCACTACTGTGAAAGTGGTGAAAGCAAATAGTTATAACCTTAATAAATAGTGATAACCTTAAGACTGGTTACTCAAATACTGCATCAGAGGTAGTACTTTACAACTATATTTACATATATGAAAACTGTTAAAATTATTTCATGACAGCAAAAAGTGCAGGTTAACTTGAGGTTCAGTCACACCAAGAAATGCCTAATGTACTGGATTTCAAAACAGTTTGTCCCCATCTCTTTATTTGTCTTTTATTAAGCCATTTATAAACAAATGCTGGTTTAAAACACTGACCCCTAATATATTGTGTTACATTTATCTGTTTAGACCTGGAGGAGCTGCTCCGTCAGTTGGGAGTAGGACCGGAAGGAGCGATGCACTCTCGCAACTGGAGGAGACGAGGCATCAGAGGAGGTTCAAAGAAGGTGGCTAGGCATTCGCAGGATAGCTGCAACCCCGAAATTGAGGGAATAAACAGTGATTGGGCGCAGGTACAGTGAGATAAATGTTTGACTGGGTTACGACAAACAAAAAGTACTGAAAATCATAAAATACTGAATGACAAAGAACACTCAGGCACAGGGAGACTTGACTTGGAAAGCCTCCTGCTCATCTCCAAATTTGCCTTTTCCTTTTATTCCAATCAGGTATGTTTTTCAGCCAATCAGCTGGTGGATATTTTTGCTCTGGATCCTCATTTGCCAGTTTCCAAGGAGCACTTCAGACAAATTTGCCCAGCCATCATTCAGCAGTTGCTAGGCAATGCCTGTGAGCCTGAAGAGCAACAAACAAGAGGATCTCTGCCCACTGCTCTCGAGAGTAAGACGGTTTACCTGATTGTTTCTCTTCACAAACCAACATTGTAATAAATACAATATGCAATAGTTTCAGCTAATTAAAACACACCAATAATAGCAAGTATTAACAGCAATGGACATGACATTAACTAAGTGAGAAATAGCATAAATAGCAGCAGGAAAAAATTTAAGAGAAAGTCAAAGGAAAAAAATAATCACATTATTTAGATTTTGTTTGGTGTTTTATGCAAAGCTGTCTCCTTCCTGCAGAGTATGGCTACAGCACAGCTGCTGTCTTTCTCATCACGGTGGGCTCCATGTTTGGTATCTGTCTGATCTTCTTCAACTCCTGCCAAGAAACTTACTCACTCATCCTGCAGCTGTTTGTCGGTCTGGCAGTGGGAACCCTCTCAGGAGATGCTCTCTTGCACCTCATACCGCAGGTACAAGGTCACTGCACGGTCCACTATGACCCACCACACACAGCTTGGGCGTGGAGTAAATTGTTTCCTCTCTGTCTGCTTTGCAGATCCTTGGCTTCCATCACAGCACAGACAGTCATCGTGATGAGGACTATGATGAAGAAAAACAGTATTTGTGGAAGATTTTGGGAGTGATTGCTGGGATTTACAGCTTCTTCCTCATCGAAAAACTGTTCTCCTTTTTAGTCCCTTCTCACAGTCATGTAAGGCTTTTGTTTTGTAGCCTTTGCCATTTAATGACAAAAAGATGAAACTGAGAAAGTTGCTCAAAAAGCAGTGTATCACAGGCTGATCTTATACACATAAGAGTCTTCTATGACTGTGCATGTTGAGCAACTGATCTCATGAATTTCTTTGTGTGCAGGGTCATGGTGGTGACCTTCCCATAGAGCTGAACTGCAATGGTCACTCACAGAGAGGCAAGTCCATCTCCACAATACAGCTGGTGAGTCCAGTCGCGAATCACAGAGAACTGTTTTTTGTTTTGTTTTTTTAAAGAGTGTTCTTGGCAGGTAAATTTTCATTCCTATCACCATCCATGTTATTTATTTAGTGATAAAACACACAGCTGTGACTATAGCAAGGCAATTCTGCTCATGTCAACACACTGATGAAATATGTACGCTAACACTGTAACACAGGAGACCTATTTAGGTGAAAATAATTTCATTCACCCCAGTAATGCTTCATTCCCCCGTTACGCCTCCAAGAAAGCAGCAAGTGTTGTGCTAGAGAATGGTATTTACCACACAAGTTGAGGGGCGGTACAAAGGTTTGGCACAATCCTGATCCCATCTTTCATCACACATTATTTAGTATTAATCCACTAAATTCTTGATCAGAAATTGACTGAAATTCACCAAAATTTCCACACTGCTCTTATACAACAAAATGATTAGTGGTGTAGGAGGGAGTAAAGAAACAGAACATGTAGGATGTTGGAGAATGAGAAGTATTAAATGATTCAGCAATCACTTCATAATGTTGAATTGTGCAAATACAATTTAATACCTCAGAACTCGAGCCTTTTAAACACACAAACAGGTCTCAGAGAGCAGAACCCTCACATGGAAAGCTGAATTGATATGGATTTAGTCAAAGACATCGCTGGATGTATTGCGAAACCATTTGTATTTGTCATTATATAATGGTTTATTCCCTGAAAACATGACAATTGCAAAGGACGTGCCAATATGTAAACCTGGAGATAACCATCTCTTCACAAACTATAGGCCCATCTCTCTAAGATACAGTATGGATTTAGACCCAAAAGAACCACAACACACACTTTAATTGAGTTTATAGATACAGTAACAACTGCTGTTGAAAACAAAGAATATGTTGTGGGTATGTGAGTATTTTTAGTTCGGAAAAAAAAAGAATTTGATACAGTTGATCACAACCTTTAACTTAACAAACTATGTACATACGTGGTTAGAGGCTTGGCATTATCATTGGCATTAACGGTTATCTTGAAAACTGGAATCAGTTTACCCAGATAAATGCCACAAAATCAAATTTGAAATCTGTTGTGTGGGGTTCCCCAAAATTCTGTCTTGGGGCCACTGGTTTTCATATTGTACATTAATGACGTGCAATTTCAAAGACATTGAAAGTAATATTGTTTGCAGATGGCAAACTTATTGTGTTGTGGAAGTAACTTGGAACAACTTCTGAATAACGTCTTGATATTAATACTAAAGGCAGCATAACTACTACTAAATTTAAAGTCTGTCACTGTAGACCTTTTTCCTCTTTTGGTTAGTAAGTCTCATGCATCTCCTTTAATTTGACAACTATTCTACAATTCTCTCTTGAATCAAAGGCTAAAAAAGTTGAAGAATCTGTGGTGTTAACAGGTATGTCTATCTTGCAGGGACCAGTGGATGACTTGGAGTGTACAGAAATGTCTCCTGAGCATACAAACACAAGGAGTCCTTCACATCAAAGTAAGCTAAACTCCTTTTTTTAAAAAGAAAAAATAGAGCTGTGCCATCACACACACACATGAATGAGTTGTGCTTTGTAATTAGTTGCCTGGCACGACAGAGGAATTGTCACGGTTTGAGGATGGGTTTGTTGACACAGGCTCTCTTTGTGCTCCCAGGACAAGGGGTTTCTCTGCTGGCTGTGATGGTAATTGTGGGAGACAGTCTTCATAACTTTGCTGATGGCCTGGTTATCGGGGCAGCTTTCTCCTCTTCAGCCGAGACTGGAATGGCGACCACTGTGGCCATCCTGTGTCACGAGATTCCACATGAGATGGGTGAGAGGTCACTGTGTTTCCTTTTGGATCACTTTGTTGTCTTTTGGAAAATATTCTCCTTGACTGGCTGACTGATCTTGTATGCTTTTTGTCTCCAAGGGGACTTTGCAGTGCTGCTCAGCTCTGGACTCTCAGTGAAGACTGCTGTGCTAATGAACTTTCTCAGCGCTCTGACGGCCTTCATGGGGCTCTACATCGGACTCTTTGTTTCTTCAGAGACAGAAGTGCAGCAATGGATCTTCTCTGTCACTTCTGGGATTTTTCTCTATTTGTCATTGGTGGAAATGGTAAGCCAGGTTTTGTGAAGGACATGGCTTGTGATATTCTTTATGAGCCATTCCTTATTGACAACAAATCCTGTAAAAGGTCGGAACCTATGGTGTGATCCATTTGTTTCTACCATAAAATCTTACCGTTGTTCAAAAACAGTAAAGAAAAAAATCCCACATGTGAATGACCCAAACAGCTGCGCTGGATGACATAATTTACTTTCAGTAATCCTCTGTCCTGGTGCAGTAATCATGTATCAATAGTCCCCCTCAAATGCACTTTTGAACTCCAGTTTGAGCAACACTTTAGAAAACATTAAACTGATTCAATGACCTCAAGTAGAAACTTTGGAGACTGACTCTAAAAATCCAGTCAGGACAGTGTTAAAAAATGCAGTTTCTTCAAGATGATGGCTCTGAATTCCCATAGATCATCCATCCCACAGATTCCCAAACATTTAACTTCAGTGATAGATTATTATATTGTTGTTTTCTTCCAAAAATTGCTGTCATGTTTGTGTTGCTCTTTATAAATATGATTTTTGATTTAATAACCTGAATAAGATTGTTACTGTGTGGTATGGCCATGGTATGGTAGGATTTCTAGGCGTAGCCAAGGGGCGGAAGGCTTTCACTTGGGTGGTCTCAGAATCTCATCTCTGCTTTTTGCGGATGATGTGGTTCTGTTGGCTTCATCTGGTGATGGCCTCCAGCTCGCTCTGGAACGGTTCGCAGCCGAGTGTGAAGCGGTGGGAATGAGAATCAGCACCTCCAAATCCGAGGCCATGGTCCTCAGCCGGAAAAGGGTGGAGTGCCCACTCCGGGTCAGGGATGAGTCCTTGCCCCAAGTGGAGGAGTTTAAGTATCTCGGGGTCTTGTTCACGAGTGACGGGAGAAGGGAGCGGGAGGTCGACAGACAGATTGGTGCTGCGGCTGCAGTGATGCAGACGCTGTACCGGTCTGTTGTGGTGAA
>VVHJ01046460.1:0-12131 GCA_015107715.1 Tylochromis polylepis
CGTCCACCTGGGCCTTACACGGAGTTTCTGTCTGATTTCTCAGACCTTTTATCTGATTTAGTGCTCAACTCAGATAAAATAATTATTGTGGGTGATTTTAACATCCATGTAGATGCTAAAAATGACAGCCTCAACATAGCATTTAATCTGTTATTAGAGTCAATTGGCTTCTTTCAAAATGTAAAAGAACCCACCCACCACTTTAATCACACTCTAGATCTTGTTTTAACTTATGGCATAGAATCTGAACATTTAACAGTGTTTCCTGAAAACCCTCTCCTGTCTGATCATTTCCTGATAACATTTACATTTACAACAATTGATTACACAGCAGTGGAGAGTAGATTTTATCACAGTAGATGTCTTTCTGAAAGCGCTGTAACTAAGTTTAAGAATATAACCTTAGCTGTAATCCCTATGTATAGGGTACTATTAAGTGTGGTGTGTGCTTCTTTAGATGTGCATGGCTGAGGACAGCCTTTCTCTCACTAGGGGGGACTATGTAACAGTTGCTATTGTTGTAATGCAGTGTATTGCCACATGGTGGCGCCTCTTGTCTCATGACGGGTAGGCCCCCACCCCTTTTTGTTTTTCCTCGTTATGTGTCTCTATGCAATGGATTCCTCCGTGTGTACGCGGACTAGTGTGCTCACCAGTAACGTGTGCTAAAGCTGGCAGGTTATTTTGATATTTAAAATAAATAAGTACTTGTGGAAAGTTAGAAGTCGTTCCTCATTCGCTATCCACCTGCACACCTCCACGGCTGGCTTCACCGCCACCGCACGTTACACTATGTGAGGGTGCGCTTCGTGGACTTCAGCTCAGCGTTCAGCACCATAGTCCCAGACATCCTCACCACCAAACTGGACCACCTTCACATCAGCACTGTCACCTGCTCCTGGATCAAAGATTTCCTCACAAACCTGCCTCAATCAGTCTGACCCAGCCCCCACCTCTCCCACCCCACTGTCACTCAGCACCGGATCCCCGCAGGGCTGCGTTCTCATTCCCTTACTGTATGCCCTGTACACCTATGACTGCACACCAACCCACCCAACCAACCAACATCATCGTCAAGTATGCTGATGACACCACTGTGGTTGGGCTCATCTCTGATGGAGATGAGACAGCGTACAGGGTGGAGGTAGAGAACTTGTCCCGCTGGTGCTCAGAAAACAACCTGAAGTTGAACATCCTTAAAACAAAAGAACTCATAATGGACTTCAGGAGGTGCAGACAGGTCCACTCCCCTGTGATTATAAATGGAGAACAGGTGGAATCTGTCTCCACCTTCAGGTTTCTGGGCACCCACATCTTTGCTTATCTCACCTGGACCCACAACACCATCGCCCTGGTAAAGAAGGCCCAGCAGTGGCTGCACTTTGTCCGTGTCCTGAGGAAGAGTAACCTGGACCAGGAGATGCTGCTGGCCTTCTATCGCACCACAGTGGAGAGCGAGCTCTCCTACTGCCTAGGTGTTTGGTACGCAGGGGCCACGACTGAGAACAGGAAGGCTGCGCAGAGGGTAATTAACACCACCCAAAAAATCACTGGCTGCCCTCTGCCGCCCCGGGAGGCCATCGCCAGATCCTCCTGTCTCAGGAAAACCAGAGCCATCACGGGTGACCCCTTGCACCCCGCCCACCACCTGTTTGATCGCTGCCCTCTGGGTCATTCGGACTGTTAACAAACACCATCCCCCCCACACTCCACCCCAACCCTCATCACTCAGGCCACTCACTCACACACACACAGACTCTATTCAGACCAAGTCTTTTCTTTGCTCTCCAAGCACTTTGAACTTGTTCTTAAATGTGTGTCTTTCTCTTATTTTTGCATATATTTCTCATATTTGTTATTTATTCCTGCTGTCTACTATTTATATTTAATTCTGGCACAGTTGGTGTAGAGCACCCGCAATTTTACTGTACACGTACAAAGACAATAAAGTGCTATTCTTTTCCATTATATTCTTTTCTACTAAAACCTCCTGGCAAAACACCTCAACCTTATGGAAACATTTTTAATAAGCACCTTTAAGCAGAACTTCCTGTGGTGTGATTTTTGAATCTTGCGTTGTAGACTCACTTGCAGCCCCACTCTGTCTGTTTACAGGTTAATCAGACAAAATGTATTTTTATGCTAACATAAGCTAAGAACAACATCATGAGGCTAATCCTTTAAAGATATTAAACATGAGCTCATAAAATCAGACTTACGTGGCTTCAAACGCCCATCTGTCTTCCTCAATAAACACGATGGGCGCTTAATTACTTTCTCACTCAAGTCGGCTTAACAAGGGAATTAAACTCCTAACCCTGGCCGTGTTAGTGACTTGCTCTACACAGTGATCTGGACAAGGAGCTGCAGAAGGTAACCATACAAAGGGAGATTGTGTGTATAAATGTGTGTGTGTGTCGTGAAATATGGCAGCAGTGGCTGCAGACAAAGAGCAGGTAGATTGATGATTGATTAGCTGTGGCTGTCTGGCTGACTGAGACTCATTGGCAGCCGTCACTTTGATGAATTACACCGCTGAGAAAAACACACTGCACTCTGATTACTGCCAGCAAGACTGGTGTGTGTGTAGTGGGGCTGATGGCCTGTATATAGCCTTTGTTTGGGCCTGTATGTGAAGTGCATGTGTGTTTGTGCATGTTGCTGCTGATACGCTTCCCTTTATGACTCTGAATTGCTCTGCAGGGATTGTTTTTAGTGGATGTTGCCAGTGTTGTTTCCATGCTAATCCACTGTTCCCATGTTCACACACCCAAAATCCTTGCTTAGTATTCTGTCAAGGGAAGCGTTACATTCCCACAAGTCTGACTCAAGGTCCTATACGCCGCTCATAAACAGAGGGCGATTTGTTCATATTTAACAAGACGGATGACTGGTATATACCCTTTTTTTGTTGTCCCACAGCTCCACCTGTCATAGGATGCACTGAATAATTTATGCCGATGAAATCCACACTGTGCCTTTTGATCTGGCAAAGGCCGGAAGCATTGAAATTATGGGTGATTTATTTAATGAAACATTTCAGGAGCTGACACAGGGTTGGACCCACACTGGTGTTTGATGGCTGACACTGATGTGGGTGGACTTAAGCTGCTGACTGCTGGTATTTTGAGATGAAAGCGCTTTAAAAGAAATGCACATTTTTAATTCAGGAAATCAGCGCTCAGTTAGAAGGTGTGTGCCTATCACCCCAGCATTTCCCCTCATTGTCTCCAAACATCATCGTCTCTTTTATACTTACTTTATCATGAAATAAGTGGATCAACCTTTTTTTTTTTGTTCCTCTGTGTCTACAGTTCTGCAGTGCAAATGTCCAAATGTTGCACCCAAAATGGATCCACAGGTAAATTAGCTGAGAATATGAGCACAGCAACAAACTATTAATAGTTCAGCAGACCATGATTTACCAAACAGGCAGTTAGGGTAAAAGAAACCGAAGGTAAAGCAATCACAGGCAGGCAGTAAGCAGTTATTGAGATTTTTCTTGAGGATAGAAACAGGTTTAAGGATTGCAAAAGCAGAGAGGACTGTTTGTTTCTCCAGCAAAACAACAAGTGGAGGGGGGCTCTGATTAGACTTGATCCTCCAGTGATGTGTAGCGAAAGTATAAGAATCAGTGGCTTGTGAGGAACACCAGGACATGTCCCGGTGGCCTGAGGGCTGTTTTGGCCTGTGATGAACTGTCAGCTTGAGCACTGATATTACAGGTAAACAGGAGTGAGTCTCTCTGCAATCTGTGCTACATGCTTCTCTACACCGTGGACAAGTCACCTACTGAAAAAGGAAGGTGGAGGAGAGGGAGGTTGCTGCATCTGAAAATAAGTGCCAGATAAGGGCCAGGCCAGGCAAATATATGCACAGTTATAGCTCGGGCACAATTTAGTGAATATATATCCATGTGTTCATAAAATATTTGACCATCTCACAGATTCCGTCCTTCATATAAAATAAATAATCTGAAATTTTAAGTAGAAGAAGGATGTGAAGAAAATAACTTGAGTATGTTGCAGACGCACTCACTGGACACTTCATTAAGTTGCTAGTCCTGGGTTGGAGCCACTTCTGCTTTTAGAACTGCTGTAATTCTTCATAGGATAGATTCAGCATGAAGACATTTGGTTCATGTTCACATGAAGGGAATCTCAAAGTTCATACAGTACTTTTATCAATGCACACGCACTTTGCCGCCCACTAACAGTCACACTCCAGTGAAACCGTCAGGATGACTCGGGGTTCAGCATCTTCGTTAAAGATACTTCAGCATGTGGACTGCAAGAGCCCGGGAACAATCCACTCTCCTTCACCGTAGGACTTAACCTCACTTCCTGTTCTTAGACGACAGGAGTAGCACCTCGTGTGGTCTTCTACTGCTGTTGTCCATCTGCTTCAAGGTCTGAGATGCTCTTCTGTGTAGCTTATATAAAAAGCAGATCAGCAGTTTCTGAAATGCTCAGACCATCCTGTCTGGAACCAACAATAATGATGCATTCAGTCTCTTAAATCACCTTTCTCCTTCATTCTGATGCTCAGTTTGATCAGGAGGTCATGCACTGAGCTGCTGTCATGTGATTGGCTGATTAAAAATCTATTTTAACAAGTGGCTGATGAGCATATATTTAATGCGTCCAATTTATTTTGTTCAAGTCAGCTCCTCCATCATATGTACATTTCACGTGTGCATTGCTTCCACTCAGTATTCAGCCGCATGCACCTCTGTCCTCAGGTATGTTTCTTAATGGCTTTTTAGTTTTTTGCTTGAAATCAGCATTATTATCCCAAGCATAAGTCTAGTGTTTATTTCCCCTAAATATCTCCAAAGTATTGTTTAGTAAGGTTTTTTCTAAATTTCCTTAATGTAAAAAGAGATTCAGTTGAATATTCACCTCAATACCTGTTTAAAAGGTCAATTATTTTGCATGTCAGATTCTGGTTTTGTACATTTGAATATGCTCTGAATGTTTTACTCCAGGTGATGTTTTTTGTTTACCCTCAGATTATCATACCTTAGACAGCCAAGTGTTCAGACAGGCTGGATAATTACTGTTACTATTAGATTACTGGTATCGACAGCCATTTTAAACTATAAAATACTGGTATTACTTTTCTATAAAACATATCTTAAATGATCCTTCTGTTGATTTTTGTATGTGTAATTAATAAACAAAAAGTTCAAGTTGAATTTGACTTTTAAATTGTTTGTGCTAGCTGTCCCAATAATATCATTAATGTATTGCCATGATCATGAAGTCGGTAAGGAGCTAAAAAAATGGATAAGATGGATGGCACAGTGAAAATCTGACACTGCAGCAGTTGCTGCAGGTGGCTTGGCTGTGCAGAGTGGCTTCAGACAGCAGTCACATCTGTTTCTGCTGAGAATGTCCATCATGTATACTGAAAGGCAGCTAGCTAACTCCAGCTATTAATGAAAGCCAGAGTAAATTTTGAGTTAAGATCATAAAATAACCACAACACTACTTCATATAACAGATTACAAATTTACCAAGTACGCTGTCTCATTAATTACTGTATGCAATCTATGTCAGTCACAGGTGGGTGTCCAATAATCATTTAATCCAGTAATTTGGGATGTGCCGTTTGAATAACCGATAAAGAAAAAAAACAAAAACATTCTTATTAAAAAAAGAATAAAAAAATAATTTTTCGTCTTTTACACCCTTTGAAAATTAAACAATGTAGACTACATTTTTCTGTTTACAAAACTCCGTCACAAATTAGGTATGAAAAAAAAAAATCCTTTAAAAATAGAAGAAAAAAAAATTGGCAGGGCGGATTTTTCATTTTTCGACTGATGTGGATGAACCACAAGAGCCGGCAGCTGGCCTCTCATTTCATCACTCGTTCCCATCTTATATTATTTATTAAAAAACAAGTTTTTAGTCCTCTCATATATACGAGGGACCAACTTATAATCCCACATACATATATCATAATTAGAGATGTAATGCTTCAGAAGCTGCTGGTGAATCCTCAGATTTTAAGGATTTCATCATAAAAAGATGGATGTATCCACCATGACATCATGTCACAAAGCCTCAAGCTGTTTGTCACCATCTCTATCTTGGAGTGTTGAAACAAGTGAGGTGTGGGGCGCTTCTGCCCAGGATGTCACACAGTAAATATACTCTGTTGATCCTCATCTGCCTTTAATACAGAGCATAATTTACAAAATGTGCTTGACATTTTATGAAATATGACCTAAAACCAGCGTTTGAGTCCAGAAATGAAAAGGAAAGCGTTCACTGAGATCATGAATCAATAAATTCCACACAACCAGAGACGTCGCCTCCTGCTGGTCATTAAAAAGTTTAATGCATTTAATGCAGTCTTCTGCTGCATCTCACAGTGCAACACTCGATCAGTTGCAGCATCACCGCTGATGCACCACATAAGCACAGCATCACACTTGAATCTAATGGCACAGTATACAGTATAACGCACAATAAAGTTACACAACCCTCTTTAAACCAAAACCCAATAAACTTGTTTTCGCTTATATTTTCTCCTCACGTGTTTTAGAACTTCTTTCACCTGCATGACTTCTCATGTGGGAGGTTAGGCTCCCTGCCTGACTGAAGCTTTTCCCACATTTCTCACAAACATACGGCTTCTCGCCTGTGTGGACTCTCATGTGGACCTTCAAGGAAGTGGTGTAGGCGAAGTCCTTCTGGCATATTTGGCACGAGTATGGCTTCTCGCCTGTGTGAGTCCTCGTATGACTTGTCAACCTGGAAAGGCGAATGAACCTCTTGCCGCAGGTGTTACAGACGTGAGGCTTCTCGTCCGTGTGGGTCCTCATGTGCCTTTTAAGCTTTGAGGCATTGATGAATCTATTCCCGCAGGTGGTGCAGAGGTAAGGCCTCTCGCCCGTGTGGGTTCTCACATGGCACAGAAAGCTGTTGCTGTGGGTGAAACATTTACCACAGGTTTTGCAAGAATGCCGCTTTTCGCCCGTGTGGATGGCAGTGTGTCTCCTGAACGCTGACGGGTCGTTAAAGCTTTTCCCACAGGTGATGCAGAGATACGGCTTTTCCCCCGTGTGTGTTCTCATGTGCAGCAGCAGCTTATCACTTCTTCTGAAAGTTTTGCCACACTTCTCACAGAAGCACGGCCTCTCGTCTGTGTGGGTTTTCACGTGGAGCTTTAAGGAAGCGCTGTAGCTGAAAACCTTCCCACATGTCATGCAGGAATACGGCCTGTCGTCTACGTGGATTCGTAAGTGATTTTCAAGCATCGATTCATGTTCAAATGTCTCCCCGCAGGAGCTACAGGAGTAAAACCTCTCATCTATATTAATATTATTATTAGTACATCTTTTACCACACAGGTCTTTCATTTGTAAACTATTCCTGCAGACTTGTGTGTTTTCATCAGTGTCTGTGTTGTTCTTCTTTGGCTTTGGCTCCGTTTTTAAGGGCGTTCCTGAGTTTTCACATTTGACTCCTTCCTGTTCTCGACTCTCAGGTACAGAACAGGACAGAAGCTTGTCACTGTCCTCACAAACAGGAGTCACCATGAAGGCATCGCTCTCCTGCTTGAGCACAAGCTGCTCTCCTTCCTCGCTAATGCACAGTTCCTCCTGCTCCTCTTTAATCACTGAAGGTTTCTGATCCTCTGGGTCCAGACTGACATTCTTCTCCTGGATAGAGATTTCCTCTCCCTCCTCCTTCTTTGTACAGATACAGCGTTGGTCTAGAGGGACAAAGGAACACGAGAGAACGTGAGGATGGATAAACGTGAGCAGATCCTTAGCTGGGCGTTATGGTGCGGAGAGAAATTTGCCTCAAAGGTTACAAATGCATACGATGTGATCTGCAAGCATAAAGTAAGATTTAAGAACGTTTCCTCTTTTAAATAAACAGACTGCAGTTCAGCCTTGTGTTAAGGCTGAAGTTACTACCGAGCCCCAGTGTGGCACAGATTAGTTAGCATATACTCACTTCAGAGGATGATCCACAGGGATGTGCAACTATGATTTTTCCCCATCTGTAGCTCAGTGCTGACTTTTCCCAGCAGAAGAACGTCTGGCATGTAGCAGCAGATTATTTAAACCATATATTAACCTTGACAGGTTACTGCGTACTGTTTGTAATCGATAAACCTCCGTTTCTGGTGGAGGGGTTGACGAGCTGTTGACTTTATTTATAAACAAAAACAAACAAACAAAAGTTTTATTTTGAAAAAACAAAAAACGCAGGAATACAGAGGAAGCCCAGGTGTCCCAGTTTTCCACTGGGGACTTGAACTAAGCTTGCATCTGTGGATCCTTGTGTATCAGGCAACTGGTGCACCTGTATTCAAAGTTTTGTAAGTGAGCAAGGGGGATGTTACGTGTAGTTTTACACTCCGTGTAGGAAGGTTTTGAAAGACAAAATGATCCGATTTGTGAAGCTGAACTTAAAAGGTTAGTGCATCAATGATTGTTATTTGTATTATATTGTTATTCATTGTAAAATAGTTTTACGTGTAGTCAAAATGCTTCGTGTGTGTGTATGGATTGGAGTGCGCATTTGTGAGCCATTGAAAGGTACACACAAATCACTGCACACATGTGTGCTTGTGGATCACATTGTACCCCTCTACAAACCCTTCTGAGGCAAAATTCTCTCCTTATTATAGCAATAACATAATCTCTGACATAATCCAGTCTTCCTAAAATTTCCCAAATGATGTCAGACACCCAAGCAACCACTGTGGCTTATCAAGGTGTGTAAATTTATTATATCACTGACCACCAGGAGCACCGACGAGCACACTGAGAGGGGACCATCCTCCTTACAGTTCTCAGTCTAATCATGTGACTTAAAAATGTACATAATGCAACAATAATCCACTGTACTGCACAGCATCTTCTAATCTACAGACAACTTCTAACAATAGCTACACATTTACAAAATAAAGCTTTGCGACCACTAAAATTTTCTCCAGGACCCAGGTCAGACTGACCACTTTTTCTTTTCAAATATTTATCTATCGCTATTACGTGCTGCGTTGTCTCACTCACAGCATGACTATTATGCAATTTTTTCTTTGTCTTCTTCTGTTTTACTGGCAGTTGGCAACCCATTTAATTAGAGCTGGTAGTTGTACTGCCCTCTAGTGGAAGAGAATGCAATTGTTCTGCCTGTTACTCACGCCGATCGCTTAGAGTACTAATCAGGTGGAACCAGATAATCTTCCACAGCACACCTGATCATTTCTCATGGCACAGCGGTTGGGAAACACTGATTTAAAGTATTTAAAAGAGAGAGCAAAGAAATAACTTGTGACCAGCAGAATAGCTGAGAAAGAAATGTTGCCATCATTTCAGCGTGCTGGACTTCGGCAGTGGAAGGGATCTTAGTTCCTCCCAACAAACATGCCAACACATTAGGAGGTGAGGAGGGGATAAAAGAAGAGAAACAACACGTAATATAATAATATATAATATAACTTTATATTTAGGGCCACCATAATTAAAATGGTGCCGTGTGAGGGGTATAGACACAGTGAAGGTGTTCAAAGAGTCTTCCTCCTCCTCCTGCAAAGGATGCACCTGTGCATCCTTGATTATAGCTCCTCCAGCAGCCTCCTCTCTCCTTTGTCCTTCTGATGCATTTCAGGATTTGAGACATCCTTCAACATTACGTCCTGACACCAACTTCCGGGTCACAGCCAGGAGGATGGAAGAGATGAGGAGGCACAAATTAGAGAAGAGCCTCGGGTGACGCAGAGATAATGTGTTACTCAAGGCTAACAGAGGGGGTGCAGTCAAATAGTTCATTTTGCTTAGCTTGCTTGGCTAATGAGAGCTGTGTGTATTCTCTAAATATTAAGAAAAGGCACTTCACTGCTTCTTTTATTGCTTCCTTTAGCAGAGGAGACACTGGACATCACTGCTGGAATAACACCTGCTTCTTGTTGAGGTTTGGCCTTCACATAAATTCATATAAATCTCTAAATCCAGATAATGAGCTGTATTAAAATGATCAAAGTGTACGGAAGCTGTAGTTTTACAGGTTTGCATTAGTAATATCTGCTGCTGCACTGCAGCATTCAGAGTTATGCTGGCAATACAATATAAAAGCTGTATTGCCAGCATATGCCACCACAGCCACCCTGAGTAAGTGGTGGATGAAGGGAATATTTCAGTCACAGAACGACTTTGAAGATGAGGAAAGGAAAGAAAAATATGATTTACTGCCTTTTATGAGCCACATGTTCCAAGTTCTTTAATATTCACATGTTATAGATTTTATGTTTTTGTCATATGGTGTTTCGATCTGCTTGAAAACATGCTCATTTTGTAGTCCATGTGGTGGAAATTGTAGTTTCAACACTGCAGACACTGTTGAGGAGTCTAGTGTAATGCGATCTGATCCTCTGAGCACTGCACTTCTCCTTTCTTAAGACTTTATAAATTCTCCCTAACACCTTTCCTTTGAGCAAGTGATTTTCCAGGTATAAGCCAAGAAATTTCAGACTTCTCAACCACACAAGGGGTTCTCCCTGGTTAAAAATGGGCCTTTGGAGGGCTTGACAAGATAAGTTCTCGCAGTTTCTGTTTGGTGGAAGGCCAAAGCATCGAGCTAGGCAACTCATTCATCTGTACCCCAAAGTCTGGAAGAATAAGGGCCATTCCATCTCGCCCATTTCCAATTTCAAAAATCTGATGGTCCAGAATTTGGATGTATTTTTTTCCAAAGCGACCCATTCAGCTGCTTTCCAATTTTAAACCATAACATTTCCAGGTAAATAAGAGGTGGTTGAAGAGAAAATATTAATATATTATAGTATAATAATGCTTCAAAGTTGCACTTTAATTCTAATGAGCCAGATGCTGACTTATCTGATAACAGGATAACATAAAGTGCCATTAAAGACCGACTCTATAGCCTTGTGCCTAATATTTTATTTTTATTTTTTAACAGAGCCTAAGAGAAGGTTATAGTTTTGGCTGTGTGATTTTATTTTTTATAAAAGTTATATTTCTCTTTAAAAAATATTTTATTGACTCCTAGTAGAATAATGAGCCCCTGTAAAAGCTCACTTCTTCCTAACTCCAGCACTCACACCACGTGTTTTTATTTCTCTGCAGTCAGCCCTCTCTGTGTCCACATGCCGACACAAACGAAACGTTTCTTGTCTTAAATCAGGTCACATGTTACTGAAACACACCTGCTGCCGTGCTGTATTTTACACACCTATTCTCTGCAGCTTTATTTCGGGGTTCCGGATGGTTTCCAGCAGTCTGCGCTGAAGCTCCACTTCCGTGTCGCACTGCTCCATTTTACTTTCAAACTCTGTGAAGATTCCCTCAAAGGCTCCATCCAGCCGCCCGATGATGACCCTCCTCCACCCACCAAGTGAAGACATTGCTGCTGCTCCAACAATGTGCCACACTCATCGGCTACACCGCCATCCGCAACAAGGTCAATAACAGGCTAACGCTACTAGCGCCCAACGGTTTCATTTTACTTCCGCCGGATGTCTTCTCTTCTTCTTCTTTGTGTTTAACGGCAGTTGGCAACCAACGTAGAGGAGCATTACTGCCTCCTACTGTTCCGGAGTATGGGTCATACAGTGAGCTTACAATCTGTATCCAAAAAACAAAAACAAAAAAAACACTACACTCTTTCATAAACACCTATTTCCTTCAGAAACCCCACCAGTTCCCTCACCTGTGCCCTACTACCCTCCAACACACTCTTCAGATTAAATTCCCCAATTCCCCGCTCCTTCAATCTATTCTGCATAACTTTCCTCTCCACATCATACCCCTTGCACCGCAGTATTACATGCTCTACCGTCTCCTCCTCCTCCTGGCACACTCCACAAAGCCCCGTCTCATGTTCTCCTATCATCTGTAGTGTTTTATTTAATGCACAATGTCCCAATCTAAGCCTGGCAATGACCACCTCTTCTCTCCTATTACCCCTATACAACCTACACCCTGCCACCTCCTTCTTAAGATGATACAATTGCCTGCCCTTACTCCCTGAATCCCACCGCTTCTGCCACTCCTTAACAACCTGCCTCCAAACAATACCTTTTGCTTCAGATCCGCTGCTTTTAATTTCCATCTCAATCCTATTTTTAGTCAACGCTCCTTTTGC
>VVHJ01046461.1:5839-22119 GCA_015107715.1 Tylochromis polylepis
TTTACTGGCTTTTTTTTTTTTTTTTTTTTTTTTTTCGCTGCTTGGCTTTTTTGAGTCACAGAACTTCAAACAGAATGCTCTCTCATACACAAACTTTCTCTTCTGTAATTACTTGGTGCCAACTATTTTTATTTCAAGGCAGGCCTTCTTTTGCTTCTAATTATATGCAGCAGGGCAGCTGTTATTATGCTTTAATTCAGTGGGGGTGGATACAGGTCGTTCATTCTGCAAGCTGGCCTCACTAATGGAAACACAGATTGTTAGAGTCAATAAGCTGAGATTTGTTTAGGATGGGAATTGTCAATAGGACGATGAAAAAAAACCTGTTGCACTGTAACTGTAACTGTATGGTATAAAGTATGATGAGTATTAGATTGACGTCACCTACAACACTGCAGTGGATGGAAGAAAATAATTGAAAATGAAAGGAATATAACCTTTATGTGTGAGTGTGAGAACTTCATATTTTGAAATAACTACTTTTCTGCTATTTCAAAAATACATAAAATAGAAAGATGATTCTTTAACCCTAATCCTACCGACTGGGGTCCATGCAGACGCCAGAAGTATATGTTTTGTTGTTGTTGTTGTTGTCATACTTCATATGTTTATATTTGATTTTCATCCTTTTTATACAACCATATTGACAGCTTGGCTTACTTTACAGCAAGTCAGATATGTGGGGGTCGGATTCTTTCAGGGCTGCCCTTTGTCACTGATTCTGTTCATAATATCTATGGATAGAATCTCTGCACCTAGAAAAGTTTGGTGGTCTCAGGATCTTGTCTCGGCTTTTTGTAGATGATGTGGTTCTGTTGGTTTCATTGAGCCATGACCTCCAAGTTGCACTGGGGTGGTTTGTGGCTGACTGTATAGCAGTTGGGATAAGAATTAGCACCTTGAAGTCTGAGGCCATGGTTCTCAAAGGGTGAAGTGCCCATTGTATGTTGGGAACGAGCGGAGGAGTTTAAGGCTCTCGGGGTTTGGTGATGAGTGTGGGGAGAGTGACCTGGGTAACTGACACACGGGTTAGTGTGGTCATGGCAGCGATGCAGATGCTGTACAGATTTGTTGCAGTGAAGAGAGAGCTGAGAATGAAAATACAGTGGTTGTTCATTTACTGGCTGATCTACTTTTCTAATGTCCCCTTTGGTCACAAGCAGAACAGCTCCATGTTCAATACTGTTTGACCACCATCCCTCTTCTGCACATGTCCAAACCTTCTCAGCCTCGCCTTTCTAACTTTGTCTCCAAAACACTCAACATGAACTCTCCCTCTGAAATGCCCTTAATCCTATCCATTCTGGACACTCTTAGGGGAAATCTTAACATCTTCAACCATGCCACCTCCATCTTGGCCTCCTGTCTTGTTATTCGTGCTATCATCTCTAAACCAAAGCAGGTCTCACTACTCTCTTGCAAACCTTCCCTTTCACTCTTTCACCTTCCTGTTTTTACTGTATTTTCCCAGTCATCTGGCAACATTCTTCTTTCTTAAATGTTCACTATTTAATCCATTCCTCTACCTTCTCTTGCTTCCATTTCTGGATTTTCATTGTCATCCCACAGGCTACAATTCAATCCTGCCTAGGTACATTTGCTCCTGCCACCACTTTGCAGTCTCCTTTCTCTTTCAGATTGCACCTTCTGCATAGGATATAGTCCACCTGCACACAGGTGGACTATATCCCTTATATGTATCTTTATGTTCCTCCCTCTTTTGAAATATGTGCTCACCAACCATTTCCATCCTTTTTGCCAAATCCACTACCATATGTCCTTCTGCATTTTTCTCCTTATCACCATACCTACCCTACACCTCCTCTTCATCTCTGTTCCGTTCACCTACATATCCACTGAAGCCTGCTACTGAATCCACCTCTGATGCTCCAGACCTTGATCCTCTTCTACCTGGTCTCCTGCACACCAAATATTGCTATCTTCCTTCATTCCATTATATAAGGCAGCTCTCTTCATTTGCCAGTCATAGTCTCAACATTTAAAGTCTCACCTTCAAACGCCTGCCTTTCATTTTCTCTTGCTGCCTCTGGACATGTCTTCCCCTCTCCTCTTCCTTTGTCTTCAGCCAGCAGTAGCACAGTTTCCAACTGGGACCAGCACAATGAGTACACTGGCTTATGGCTGAGTTTTTACAATAGGAAAACTGTTTTCTGGCCAGTTTTAATAGATAACACCAAATCTAAATAAATAAATGTACACTTGATCTTTTAAAGTGCAGTTATTTGCTATGAGTTACTATATAGGTCACACAGAAATTCCTTCCAAAAGCAGTTTAAAAATGTAGGGGTGATGGACAACAAAAACACATTCAAGTCAGTATCTGTTAGATTGCAAGTCTGTCATTTTGATTTTGAGTGCAAAATTCACTGCTTTTGTCACTGTTCCTCCCCTGTGACTCAGCAAGAGACTGCTGTCTGTGCAAACAGACGAAGTTCTTCTATGATAGGTCTGTAAAAATATTGAAATATATTAATTTAATTTGCCTGAGTGTGCTGAAGCCTCATTCGCTTCATCTTAACTATAGGACACATTTTTTGCTCAGAAGGACTTGCCTGCTTTCACCTGCATTAAAATCATTACAGAGAGGGATCTTTTCATAGCCAGTATGGGCAGAAGAAACAATTGCAATGACAGAAATGGCATTTGAATGGCCCAAAAATGGACATGTAAGACAGACCTGAAAAACCCAATCCTTTTACAAATTTCATTTCCATGATAGTGAAGCCATTATTTCTCCACTTTTTGGTTTCCAGGCACTACATTACCGTCAAGGTAAAAAAGAAAGTTCACCCACTGTCAGTTTTATGGTTTGACATATCAGGATATACTTAATAATATTTATCAGATCTTAAAATTAGTTATCAGTCTCTGACATCATTATAGAGGAATTATGTCCACTCTTTCTAACAACATTGTTTCAGTTCGTGAGGTTTGTGTGCATACATTTACACAGCTCTCTTAAGATTGTGCTACTGCATTTCAGTCAGGTTGAGAGCTGGACTTTAAGTCGGGCATGACAACACAGTCATTCTTCTTCTTCTTCTTTTTTCTGTTGTAGATTTTCTGCTGTCCTTGGGATTATTATCATGTTGCATGAACCCATTTTGGCCAAACTTTAGCGGTAATATAGATCTCCCCATATTTGACTCCCGAATCCTTTACTATACGGAGTTCATTGTTGACTCACTGACTGCAAGATGCCAAGGTCCTGTGGCTGCGAAACAAGGTCAAATCATCACCAGTGGGCTTGACAGTTGGTATGAAAGTCTTTTTGCCGGACGGTGTGCTGTGCATTATTCTGCAACAGGGGTCTCAAACTTAAGTGAGCTGTGGGCCACTGCTGGCACTGTCATCTCATTGGAGGGCCACTTTAGTGTTCAAGTACCAGAAAAACAAACAAACAAGAAAACACCCACAAATATTTCAGAAAATGTAGTGCTTTGTTTGTTTGTTGTTTGTTCTGTTTTTAATTTCAAATACTGTATAACAACACAAAACTGCAAATGTGAACGCAAATGTTTTTTTCTCACTTTTCATGAAGCCTTTCATTGAACTACCAAATAAAGAAATTGGTGCTCTCTTTCTGGCCAGACACGTGGCAACACTTCTGCTATAATTTTGTTCGTATTTAACAAAATAAAAATGTAGACATAAGTGTGCACATTAGTTTTTGACTGCTAGTGAAAATTGTTTTCTTTACAAAGGACTCTCTCACTGAACTAACACAGCCAATCCCTCAACATGTCTGTACTCTCTGCTCATATTACCTTCATATTAAATCATTTTTTGCTTTTAAAAGAACTTATTTTAACGTTGCACTCAACAACAAACAAATCCTCCCTATCAAAAAAAGTAACTTCAAGGGCCAAATTGCATTATATTTCTTCACGTCAATATATGGGCCGCAAGTAGGGGTGACGTAGGCCGCAAGTGGCCCCCGGGCCACGAGTTTGAGACCCCTGATCTACGATATGGCAGCTTAGAGCTCAAATAAGCTTCAATTTGAACTTCTGTTACAGTTATTAGATTTTACTTTCCTAACATTAATACTTACAATACTAACAGCTGGTTAACATTCAGATTGCTGATGTATATACTTTTCTTTTGTGTTCATCAGTCATATGTCATGATTGAGGATATGACATAAGAACACCTACACAAAAAGAAACCTTACTACAAAGGCTTACAACAGAACTACACCAGCAAGAGCAGAGCAAACCAGCACTTGATTAGAAAGTTAACACTTCTATTTTCTGAAACTATGTTTGTGTACTATGCACCTTAAATGTTATCAGATCCTAAGTGATTCACTACCTGGTGGATTTTAGGAACCTTTCAAGACTGGTTCATTGTAGTTATTAAAATGTTGGCTCTAACAGTAAATATTTTAAATGGGCACGCCCTCAGGAAAATTAAGCATTTAAATGTTAAATGCTACCTAATACAATGTGCTGCAAATTAGTACGGGCTAATTTACTGTCATCAGATTTTCATGATCTTAAAATACATTTTTGCATCGACCTTCAAGTTAGAAAAGCACAACAAATTATTACCTGTTAATTGTGTACGATTTTTTTTAAAGCTATGATTATAAACAGGTATAGATGGGTCAGATAACAATACCAAACTGAAAAAATGCAATGGATATATTTTCATACTAAAAAAAAGCTTTTCCATTGTCAGCTCATGATTATAAAAGATTCAGTGGGTCTCATAAAAAGATCCTTTATCTTTATTACAAATGAGACAATCTGTTCTCAACAAAGTCCTAATCAGTTCATCTGCTCTTAACACTGATCTAATCATTGCTAAATCTAATGATGGCATGCCCAGGAGCACACCATCCCCATGAAACTAGAAAACGATTGTCTAATGCACTGCGGGAACAGAGAGAATAATTACCCACAGTTGGAAGCAGAGGTTGTCTGATGACATGTAATTTAACCTGTTACCCTGCAATCTGAAAACCATAAAACTGCCATACAAGAAAAGAACAAAAAAAGAATATCACATATTAATGTTCCATAAAAATCTTGGCTTTGTCAGCCCGAGACTTAAATGAAACTAGAAAATTACTTTTTTATTTATTGGGAGTTATTTTGGAAGAATGTAATAGGGTATCTGCCATTTCCTTAGTTGACATTCCTTACGTGACTTAGCAGTCTGCTTTATTTTAAGATGATTTGTTCTGTTGTTCTGGGAGAGGAGGTAATGAGAAGAGTTCTGCTGTGGAAAAAACAAAACATGAATCCTATAAAGTTTTATCTTAGCTTCTGAGTGTCTTTTATTGGGTGTAATCTGCACAAAAATCAATATTGACCCAGCTGTAGTGGTTAATTTCTAGTATTCTGAGCACTTTTTGATGCTGGGAATGACACGATAGTTTCATTATTAACATGGAGTGCTGCAGATAATATATCTCCACAATGACTTCGTCGGTAGCCATAGAACATTAAATGGATAACCAAATAGTGATTTACAGAGGATTAGATCAAATTTAACCCCAATAGTGTATTTAGTTGCACATAAAAAAATGATTTCGCATTTATTTTTAGTCACCCTGTAAAAAGGTCCTGGTAAAGAACTAAATATTTTCCAATAATAATAGTAATTTAGAAAACATCCCAGGAACCTCAACAGTATTCAGAGCAATTGGTTTGTAGATATATATATTTATTTATAGCACATATGCATATTTTAGATCGTATGATGAAAATAGATATATAAGAGATAGATAGGTGCAGGAGTGAATAAGTATTTGTTTCGTCCTAGTCCTTTTTGAACTGGAACTGGTCAACATTTTTTTTCCATGTGAATATGATGGCTCTCAGTAATTTAATGTGTATTTGGGTTTTTTTTAATGTGTAGTAAAACTTGATATTAAGCACCTGGCCATGTAGTCTGCATTTACAAACATTTGTAAAAGAATCTTAAAATGCTCATTATAATGGTATTGTAACAGGATGCCACCAGTGAATCAGCCAATTTGTAAAGGTTGATGGAGGAGGGATAATGCTGTTGGACTGTTTTTCTAGTGTAGGCCTGGAACTCCTGTTGCTTCAGCTTACCAAGACTGCTCCAAAGTTGTAATAGGATATTTCCTATTTCACCATGACTCTGTCCCCTTTGCTGCACATTCACAGGCATGGCTGGATGAGTTTGGTATGGAAAGACTTGACTGCCCCAAGCTGGGCCCTGATCTCAGTCCTGTTGAGCATCTTTGGGAAGAACGAGACTGGAGACTGCGAGCCAGGCCCTCTCATCCAACAGTAGTGTCTGACCTCACAGATGCTCTTCTGGATAAATGGGCAACAACTCCAACATACACACTCCAAAATCTTGCAGAAAGCCTTCCAAGAACAGTAGAAGCTGTTATAGCAGCTGAGGGGGAAACCAACTCCATATTAATGCCTATGCATTTAGACTCCTGTAGGTGTAATGTGTAGGTGGCCCAATATTTCTGTCACTATATTGTAAACATTATGTACTAAATACATGTTACATAAATTTACAGGAATATAAACATAAAAAGATTTAGGGATTTAGAGGTATATGAAGGGCCTCTGTGCCTGGTTTGTCAAGTGAAAATGGAAGTTATTTTTGCTACAAATCTGTGTATTAGATATCATGACCTTTTCTCCCTTTGTATTCCATTATTGTGTTAATACTGGGATGGGCTGAAGGATTTATCTACATCAGTGTGTGACAAGCCAAGTGGGTTCATAAAGAACATACTGAATAGTGACTGGCACTTGTGTGGGTAAGATAAAGACCAGTGTGTATATTGCCTTTTAAAACACAAGGTTGTGTAACATAGGGAAGTGTGGAAACATGTAAACATTGACTTTTTCTCAGCTTCATTGCATCTTTTACTATTCTGATATTTTTTTAATGCTTCATTTTAGTTGGTACACTACAGGTAAGACATGGTGGTTCCAGCTGAGAAAAACTCAGTAGTGCTCACTACATGCCCTGTGATAAAACACCAGTAAATTAAACCTGGCACGTTTCACTTTCATATGAAATGTCTTTAATGTGGCTTTATTTCATTATAGATCTTTTCTTTTTAAATGTGTTTGTTTTAATCAGCTTCATGTTGTACTAGTTTTGTCATATTTAAAGCTTTCATAATTTGTTCAGCAAAATATCTACAATCTGCAAATGGTGTTTTTAAGAATATCATATTGTACGTTGAAATGACCAGCAGCTGGTTTTATGCTGGCTTTCTTGTGAAAGCCAACGGTACTTGTAAAGACAGAATCACTCCAGCTAAGAACAGGACAGATCCTTTGTCTTATGATGGTGAAGAGCAGCCAAAAGCTACCCTCCCCCTCCCTTTTCTTCTGTCCCTATCTTCCTCTCCCTTCATCGTGCACTGTTATTTTTGCAGGTGCATCTGCAGTGATCTATTTTTCTCTTCACATCTTTTAATGATTCATGCTTTGGGGTTTCTCGCCCCCTCATTCTAAAAGCTTAGTGAACAGAGAGAGACAGAAAGAGAGAGAGAGAGAGAGAGAGAGAGAGAGAGAGAGAGAGAGAAAGAAAGGGGTGGGGGACTGATCAGAAGAATAACTGAGCAATCATAAGGGTATGAACAAAGCAAAGGATTAGAAACGCAAAGAATAAAGAGGGACCAAAATATTGTTTTAAAAGAGTGGCAGAAAAGAGGCGTGCACTGCAGAAGAAATGATGAAATATTTGTTTTATCGTAAGGCATTTTCTGAAAATAGTAACTCAGCATGGAGCTGTTTGTCTGATATGACCAGTCTGTGTGATACATCAAAAGAGAGAAAAAAAGAAATTTCAGCACAAATAACTCAGTCAGTAAATGTATTCGTCATGTCTTTTTGTGGTAGATCAATTACAGAAGGAAATGGGGAATTTCTTTGTCCAGTGGCTTTGTACTTCAAGAATATTAAGGTTTGAGAATGCAGCTGATCTTTAATGTCATGTCATGTCAGTAGAAAAATTCAGCAAATTATTGCTAGAATGTGGTCTAATCTGCCTGCCTTTCTCTTTCAAAGGTGTAATTTCTGTAATCATTTTGAATTCCAAACAAAAATGTTTATGAGGAAACATGACTGATGATAATGCTATCTTATAAAATGGAAATGTTCTGTGTTAATGTATACAGCAAGTCCCAAAATGTGTTTAGATGGATGAATTAGTCAAATGACAATATGTTTCTTATTGTTAATACATTATATGATAATGGCAGACATTTTTTTTACTTTAATATTGGATTGTCCAACTGTCCTGTCATCTTGAAATTGCTGTATACTGTATTTCTTCAAATTTTTTTTTACTTTAACCTCACCTCCATCTAATTACTATGATCATGATTTCAGTTAATTGTCATTTTATGTTTTACAAATATACACCTGGGTTCATTGATGGAAATACCGTCTTCAGTCATTAAAGGGTAAAGGTCGAGGTCACTGTTACCTCATAACAAACAATTCTTAATATAAATTAATGAAAAGCGGACAGTTTCACTGGTCACGGGATTTCATGAACTGTCTTCAGATTTTGGCAAACATCGGCTTTCACTTACTAAAAGATCTTAGATTTTAGTGATCAAAAATCAAGGTCACTAAACCTTCGTGAAATCTTTCAATGTCAGAATGCATGCAGCTATGAGGACACGATTCTAGTACTTATCCAAATGCACCTGCTGACAGTGACATGTAGCAATGACAGGAAACAATTAGGTAAACTCCCCTTAAAATAAATGCACGTGTTCCACAGGGATCCATTCTTGGAACTGTTTTCTTTTTCACCCTTTATATAAACAATATTATCTCTTCCACTTGCACTCTAATGTACATTTTTTTTCAGATTACACTACTTTATATACCATTGGCTGTTCCTTTAATCAGATTATTGCAAATTTACAGTCTGCCTTTGATATGTTTCAGAAATCAGTCATCAAACATAAGCTTGTTTTAAACTCTTGGTAAAACTAAGTGCACGGTGTTCAAAAGGTCATATTTTAGTATCCAGTTGGCAGTTCATACCAGACCTTTCATGGTCTTAAAACTGAAATTATTTTCTCTGTATAACTACTTCAAACTTTAGCTGGATACTAGACTTCTTTTAAGTTCCATGTGGAATACTAATGAAAAAAACTGAATGCAAATCCTGTTTCCCTTCTGCTAGTCATAAGATCAATGTACAGTCTATAATTCTGTCTGCTCTCCGTTATGGTGATATTGGCTATGCGCATGTTTCTTCATCCACCTTGAAATCTGTTGACCCTGCTTATCGCAAAGTACAATATTTTCTCACAGGTGATTCTTTCCTAACGCATCACTGTATCTTATATATTAAAATGGGATGATCCTCCTTCGTAGTTTGAAGAAAGAAGCCATGTATGATGTTTACTTATAAGGCTGTACTTCAAAAATCGCCCATTTACCTCTTCTCCCTTGTTACACGTAAACACAGTACTTACAATGTCTGGTCACAGGATGCTGATGATTAACATTTTCTCTACTTCTTTTTCACACTGAAGTTAAATTTTTTTTAAATATAATATAAATATGATATCTGTCTACAAATGAGCTGCAAAGAACTGTGAAGCTAAATTATTTTACGTCACAAGAACATTTCAAAAGGTTATATTTAAAGTATCAGCATTCACTCTTGCATGTGTTTCCTAATTTGAACATGTGAACATGTATAATTTGTCATTGTATTGTGTGTCTGTGTTGTTCAATATGTTTTTTTGTGTGTAAGAAACAGCAGAACAACCCAACCACCAAAACAATAAAAAAAAAGAATCCATATGTTTAAATGAAGGATTTAAAATAAGGTGTTCAAAGCCCCAAATCAGAAGTCTAAATTATAAATAGCTAACAATAACATATTTCAACAGGCATATTCTTATAATGATGTGTGTTTACTATTGTATCCTGGAACTCTGTGCTTATAGTTAGACATCTTTAGTTGAGCAAGTAACCAATATGGATGAGATATGTATGATGCGATCATCATTAAAGGCAATGGCTGGAGTTTTTTTTTTCTCCATGTTCACAGATTCAAATTTACCTAAGTGTGCAGAGCATAACCCCAGTTATTCAGCTACTCAGGCACACATGTGAACATAAAACAGCTTTGCCATACAATCGACTTTTTTTCATTTTTTGTTGAAACTGCCAAAAAAAGGTGTTTATTTCACTTTATGCTTATTATTGATGTTATGGGTTTTATACGGGACTAGGTTGCATTTGAAAGTTTTCCCAATATTTTGTCTAACCCATTACCATACATTATGTGCAGCTTCCTGTAGACAAGTCTCTGATGAGAAGGACTCTTGAGAATCTCAAGTCACAAGCTGTAAAATTGCATAATGCATTAGAGCATAGCATGCAGGGTCAGTTACTTTCCTTGAACAGCCTTCTCACCCTATATATACCTACATAATGCTTTGAGAATATACTCCCTCTTAAGCTTTTATTTTAAAGCAAAGTCGCTTGTCTGAAGAGACGAATGTGCCACAACTCCTTGGCTGCATGCTTTTTCAGAACAGTCATAGCCATTCTGAAAGTTGAGAGCACATTGGTTACACTTGGAGGAGCAATTTATTTCAAGGTTCATATGAGGAGGTTAAGCTAGTTCTGTGTATGAATAAGCAGCCCAGTCAGACAGACTCAAGCTTGGCTGCACTTACTGAGGAGCCATTTTCATTTTCTATCTTTCATACAGCCTTTTCCTGGCCATAAATACACTATGTCCAAACCTTTAGGATACTCAAATGTGGGGCGCGCGCACACACACACACACACAAAACAGGACAATCTTATAATGTGAGCCAGACCAAAATGTCTCCCTTTCCCTTTATGCCCCTGTTCAAGTCTTTCCCTTCATCTTCTCCTGAATTATGCTGAAAGAAGGTGCAACATAAAGCCCAGAAAGCGAGAGTATGTGACAGAATGATTTGGTTCATTTATTCATGGAAACAACATCAAAGCTTATACATGAAAGATAAAATGCCTTCCACGTGGATTATTTAATGTAAAAAGCAAACATTTAGTGAGTCTAAGTGAAAAGACAGCATAATATGTATAATACATAATTAGGTAACGAACCAAATATCACAGAATTCCAGTCACAAACATTACATTTTTATTCGTATCTGCCAGTATAACACTGCCTATTTTTAATTATACTATCTAAATCCAGTGGAAAGGACATTTGTCTGCACAGTAGTCTGTCGCATTATTGGTTTGTCTGAACAAATATAGCAGATATTTATGATAGACTGAGGTGCGGCATGTACAGTGCTGCTGCTCTATGAGTCATTGGTCAGTTGCTGCTCCAAACCAGAGAGCATGAAAATAGCCCTGATGAGGGACAAGAGGAAATGGAAATAGTTTACCAGCAAAAACAACACTGCTGACTTTGTTGAAAATAAAACTGAACTTACCTTTAGTGACTGAGATTTTTTAGTAGTCTTAGTTTATCTGACACATCATCAGATATTCTTAGAATGAATCGTTGTTAGTATATATGAATTCAACGTCATATTTGTGTATGATGATATGCCATTTAGTCCTTATTACCTGATTAGGTCTTTTCCAAGCTTGAATTTCACAAGTGCTTTTTTGAAAGTCCCTGAAGTACATTGACTCTAAGTTAACCGATTCCTGAAATGATAAACATGAGCATGTGCAGATACAATATATATGAATGTTTTCAGCTTCAGAGATAGGGAATAAGATGGAGATGTTGGCACAAGTTAAACACAGTCCTGTGTGGGATATATTTTTACAGTTTCAGTTGTTGTTTTTGGTTTTAATTACTGTTTAATAGTTTAGGAAAGACCTGTTCTGTACTCTAAAGTCATACTTTTGTTTAAAATAAGCCCTTTCGCACTGTTAACCAGATGTTATACAGTCATTAGGAAACAAAGGCAAACATCTACTGCACCATATGCAACAGTCCACTCTGTTTTCTTGCTTGCAAGTGTGTTGAGACAACAATGGAAACTACAGATATTTTGCCTCTACTTGTCTTTGGGATTGCTACACCTCCTTAAATCACAAAACCAACCTTAACAGGATTCTGATGATGCTATGTTGAACCAGGAAAATGCTCAGTGTTGTCAAAACATTTCAATGTGCTTTTTAATGCCCAGAGCTTGCCTGCAGCCTCTGACAACAACAAGTGGGTGTGTTGACAGCAGCATCTGGCACTTTATGTCTGTCCAGGTCACATAGGTTGAATGACTTGACTGCACAGACATGTGCATGTCCTGGGATTTGTTTTGCTTTGCTGCAGATGAAAGGTAATACAAGATGACATTACTTTGGTTACAGACACACTCTCTGGAAAATATATTATTTTATTTATTTGAAGAGTCTTGGATTCTGCTTATCCTTGACATGGTAGCGCTGATTCTACCCCAAAGTACCTCAGTGCCTCTTCACTCTGTTTACAGCAAAATAACAGCATTATAGAGGAACTAGGGCTGTCAACGTTAACGCATTAACGTGCGTTAATCCGTCATCACGATTAACGCACTCAAAATTTTTAACGCAATTAACCCATCTGGAGCGCAGAATGACTCAAAATCCCCGAAATGTCTCTGTCAGCTCATTTCAGGCAGTTTGTCCAAAGTTTGTCCAAAGTTCTGCGCTCCAGATGGGTTAATCGCATTAATCATGATGCCGGATTAACGCACGTTAACACATTAACGTTGACAGCCCTAAGAGGAACATTTCTTTGTTTGCTTGTTTTTTTTTTCTTTTTGACTTTCATGACTTTCAAAAATCACTACTATTAACTGATTGAATTTCAATCAGTTAATGTTAACAGATCACAGCACAGAGAAAATGAAATGAGTTAGGTCCAAGTATTTGGACAAAGATATTGTTTTTAACTTCAGCACACGACCACAATTGATTTTTAATCAAACCAATAACAAGCAATTGAAGTGCAGACTTTTAGCTTTAATTCAGTAGGTTCAACAAAAGTATTGTATTTTGGCATTAAAACCATTTATATATAGTATTCTTTTTTCAGACATTCAAAGGTAATTGGACGAGTGACTGACAAGCTGGATCATAAACAGGTGAGTCCCATTATTACATGATGACGTAAGCAGATAAGCTCTCGACTTGCAGTTAGTTGCGGTTCACTGGAACTCTCAATATGATGTCCAAAGAGCTCTTGAATCAAGTGAAAAAGGCCATCATTAGATTGAAAAAGCCAAAAACAAAGCAATGATTGCTGAAGTCTTTCGTTGCTTAAGAAAGAAACCTTTTCACAACATGTAGCACTGTCAAAGTCTACAGTCTTCATAAATATACATACAGAGGCTTTGCAACATGCTGCAAACCACTGGTTACACCCAAGAGTATACAGGGTCTGCACAGTTCTGAAAAATAAATAAATAAATAAAAATTATATGTAATAAATAAATTGTACAGATGAAACCAAGATTAACTTGTAGCACAGTTATGGCAGAGCATCTCATGTGGGTCAAATGCAGCATGCAGCAGCAAGGAATTAAGACTTCAGGCAGTTTTTAACCACAGTCTCCTCCATCAGCTAAAGACAGACATAACGAAAATTTACATGAAAAAGACGTTCATGCATGAAACCTTATTGTGATTTGATTGGAGAGACCTGCATGTGGTGGGCTCACAATTGAACTATAGGTGGTATAATCAGAACTGGGACCTTGGGCATCTGGAATTATGAATGTTTAAGGACACAGTAATCTGCATGTTTTCATGTCACTGGGTTAACAAAAAAAAATCTATGTGAAAGAAAAAAAATATTTTCATTCAAACCAAAGAAACTAAGGGAACAAGAGAAAACCTAATGCTGTTGGGTAATAATTAACTAAATAAAATGATAAATTGTATACAGTAGCATCGAGAGCCATACTTCTTAAAGGCCTGCAGTTTCCCAAGGCTCAGTCTGTAGGCCCAGGTGCACTGTTTACCTCAAGCTGAGCAAATGGATCTCACATACAGTACAATATTGCCTCTGTCAGAGAGAGGGCGAGAGAGAGACCAGCAGCAGAACATGATGTTAAAGGACAAACAGCCAAGGCTTGATTTGCTATGAATAAAAAAAGCAGTGGCGACTGGTCCGGCTTGTGGCACGGCTGCCTCCATTTTTACCTGTACCCTTTTCGGCAGTAGAATAACTAACTTTGGGCCTGTTTCCCACCAACTTTGTCATGAGCTTTAAATGCAAAAATTATGATCTGGCATGTAACCTCATTAGGAATGAGTGCGTGACCATTTTATATTGTAACAAGTAGCATATTGAACTCCTTTCTTCAAGATGTAAATAAAAAACAATGCTTTAAATTTCATTACTTCATAAAAGTAGCTTTTTTCATGTAATTGAGGTCAACATAATACACGTGTAGCCTTACTTTCCCCTTAATGGCACATAATTGTTGAAATAGTGTAAAGACCGGTTATACAGAGATAATTTAATTAACATTTTTGACATAGTCATGTGTCTGAGACATTGCAGCTAAAATATCAAGATGAACTTCGATCAGACCATGGAGCTTGTTTTTTTGTTGTTGTTATTGTTTTTGGTAGTTTTTGAATTATCAAGTCACAAATCCATCAATCACACAGAATTGTCAGAACTCTGACTCTCTTTTTCTGTTTTTATGTGTGATTGTAGTTATTTTTAGTTAATACAAGTGTTAACCTACCAGCAAAACAAACAACAAAAAAACATTACTAAGAACTTTTAATTTCATGAGTCACATGCATATGAGGGGTGAGGCTGCTCTTGTAACTTAACATGAGCTCTGAAACAGTTGTATGACCTAAAATGTAATACTGACATTTGTAAGTGTACTATTTGGATTTATCTGCGTCATTAAAAAGACAAAGTACAGAACTGATATCTGTAAATTAAACAATGGCAATGTGCAAAGTTTGCAATGACATTAAGAGAGACCTGACCTCTCTCTCATGAGGCCCCGCCTGACTCCAGTCACTCCCCTTGCAAGTGATGTGTCTGATTCTGTTTAAATAAACCTAATGAGAACAACAAAAACTAATCAGCAAAAATCCTTCTGTGCTTTGAATGAAAGAAGAAAAAAGGGAGGATAGAGAAGATTCAAAAAAGCAAAATAGTGTTAAGTGGAGCAGATAATACTAAATATACCTACTAAACAACTAAATGCTGCTAAACTTAACTTCCACTTCTTTTATTTACTTTGACATTTAATATTAGTTAACTTAGCTAAAACAGTATCCTAATGTGACTAATTCTACTGGCTGTGATGTGAGCAAGTCAAGTGAACAAGGGGGTCAGTGTCAGAACTCGAGCAGTCAACTCGCTAGTCTTATCTTGTTTTACCTGTCATGAGTGACATTGGTGTTGTTGACGTTGGTGGTAGTGGTGTCATATTATTTAGAACGCAATGGTGATGAAGGCTGGTTGGAGAGTCCCTCCCTGTGAATTTTTGCCTAGGGTGCCAACTGACTCTAGAATCATCACTGTGCATTTTGCTCCATAAAGCTAACATGTATTATGTCAGATCTGTCCAGATCCTGACATTTGAAGAGATCCAGAAAAAATGATCTCATAATTGCTTAACTTTTTCTGTTTATTTAAAAAAATATTATCAACAACTCACCTGCTGCATAAGGTACAGGTACACTAAATAACACATTTTACCATATTAGAATAAACTGCAGTCTTATGCATATACATCATGGATTAAAAAAGAAAAAAGCAAATTGGCCATATATTAAGATAAAGTCTAAGGGATTTAAGTGTTTGCTAATTCACAAAGAGATAAAAAATGAAAAATGCAATTTTCTCTATCTTTTGCACTTCAAGCAGGGTGGAAACTCTATGATGATGATGCCTGTGCTACGAGGCTTCCTGGAAGGGAGGGCAAATAAAAACACAAAATGCTCAGGGGAGGCTGGAGGTTGGGCCACAGTTGTGGTTTGAGATAGTAAACGGGGGTAAGAGAGTGGTGCCTTCCTCTAGACAACCAGCAAATCAGAACCACTTGCTTTGAGAAAATCTTCTCACTCACAACAGCCTCAAGGCCATGCGGTAGGTTTAACACTGCTGGTAGAATCAAAACATAAACGTAATAAACACACAGGCACATGTGCAGGCAGACATTCACTCACAGCAGTCACCTCCAAATGGGTTGTTTGTCACTGCATGTGATTAAAGTTTGATTTTTTTTTTTTTTTTTTTTTTTTTTATTTTTTAATATTATTTTTTTTTTTTTTTTTTTTTTTTTAATTTTT
>VVHJ01046464.1:0-22391 GCA_015107715.1 Tylochromis polylepis
GTAACTATAGCTCCAGTTTCAAAATCTTGCAAATTCTCAGTTCAGCTGTCTTAAATAAAGAATCCACTGGCTTATGAAACCTTCTAAGAATCTCCCATGGTCAATTTGTCCCATTGTAGTCTAACTGAAAACAGCTTATGGAAACTTGTAACTTTAGCAACTGTGCTTTAAGTGGTTAAGCCTGAGTAAACACTGGCCATGAAAACCACCTCACTTTGATGAGAAACGGTCAGTGAAATGACGTCTGTTGAGCTTGGTTACCTTCCATTTCGTGATATGAAAGCACATTAAGCCCACAGATGGTTGAGTGAGCTGTGACCTTTCAGTGCTTCCAGGTCAGAGGTCAGCCATAATCTGCCTAGCACCATTCTTGTCATAACCCATCTGACATTTCGGTGACTCTGACTCCAAATGTCAAGCCGTAATCTGTAAGGGTGAGCGCTGCCTCTGCCTCTCACCGATACATTTTCGTGTTTACTTTCCATTTCAACATTTTTCTGAGGATTACGTTACATCAACAAGCTAGATGTGTTTATGATATCAAATTCAGTTTGAAATGAAACTGGAAGCTGTCCACTGGGTTCACAAAAGTTTTGTTTTTTGGGGTTTTTTTTTGCTCTCCTCACAGTTGAGTGAGTTTGCGCGGGAGGTCAGCGACAGCCTGCCGCTTTGTTTGTGTGAGATAGATGGAAGGTAAATGAGTATCGCTGCCGGTGTCTACTTTGATTCTGAGGCAGCGGAAAGACGGAAGGTGATTATTTGGTGCCCGTGTCCCCCATCGTAATTTGGAAAAGGATTGTGAGAGAAAGGAGTGTCGAGCCTCATTTAAGCCTTGATTCCTGAATCTCTTTATGTTTCTGCCATGTGCTTTGGGCAGCCTGCCAACAACTATGCAGCCATGTATTCACGTGTGTGTATGCAAACTGCTAATGCATGCTCATTAAACTTTCATATATACACTATAGAATATATACAGTAGGTAAGTGCAGTGTTGGTCATTAGATTTCCACTGAGATTCAGACTTAGAAGAGCTATTTTGACAGTTTCAGACGTGGTACTGACTGAGGATTTGAGTGAGGGCTGTTTACGAAATGTTTTTTAAAATAAGTGTATTTTGACCTTTTGTATCAGCCATTTTCTTTTACACTCAGTATTTTTTTCCAATTTAGTTCATCCATTAACTCTCCAGTCTACTGGAACTTATTTCTAACAAAAAAAAGGTCTAAATAAAACCGTTGACAGCAAGGTCCATGAATTATCCTGAATCACCAAAACATCACTTCTGAAAAGACAAATTTTTAAAAATGTCACTCTGTAATGTTTTGTTGTTCTGCCTCAGTAATGCTGTGTACCAAGTAATAAAACTTATGGCACTGTTTGAAAAGTTTTCTCTAGACACTTTTATTCCAAAGAGTTGATAGTTGCGAAGCACTTCCTCTTTTAAAAGTGAGAGCCAAACATAGTTCACACGTTTCTGTAGGTTATTGGTTACATTCATCCGTACCTCTGAAACAGTGTTTTTTTTTTTTTTTTTAAATTTTGGTAATAATAATGTTATTTATTAATGTTATAAGCGTATGCGTATATATATTTTTAAATTTTGTTTTGCACCAACAAATGCTGAGTTTACAGCATAAATGATACAGCTTACAAAAACGAATCTTTTAGCCCAAAGACTATTTAAAGGATAGATGCAACTACCATGATGTCACCCACTGGTTTGTGTACTCACATTTTCAAACCTTCACATTACTCTTTTGGCCATGTTAGTTTTATGAGGCCAGAAGGGAATATATTTGGAGAAGAGGGTAGAGTGTGACATTATCACCTAATGCTAGCAAGCTTGGTTAGCATGCTACATGGTTATGGATGCTACACGGGTCTTAGTTCAATACTGTTGTCTGTTGCATTGTCACTTTGTGGTTGGCTAAACATTGTATTATGTAGACGCATGGAAGCTATTGCTTCTGCCTACAACTTTCTGCATGAAATACAGTTGCTGTTTCCTGTTTCCCTTGTTTTTGGAAAATATAGCTTGTTTTGGTGTGATCAGACAGAAACAAAATTAATATGTGAATGAATGACGATTTGTTTTGTGGATGAGGTGAACTCTAATAACCATACAGTCATTTTCATTTGGACAGAAATCAGAATATTCATTTAGAAAACAAGTAATCTGAGAACCCACATGAAAGTCTGCTGACTTACCCTGTGGTGGTGAATTTTTTAGGCCTCCTAGTCAGTGGATATCCAGGCCAAGAACTTCTCTTTTAACCAGCTGTCATTGTTGATAAGTGGACTATTTTTACTGTTTATCCATATAAAACCTGATTGGTTTATAGATTCTCACTATGAACGGTTATCACAACCGCTCCCTCGCTTGCAGATTCTGCATATGAATATGCAGATATCTAATTATAGAGATTAGAAAAGTTAATCTCATATTCACATAACATACATCAGATCCTGATACCAGTTTTCCATTACCATTAATGCCTCCTACTTTGATGTATTGCTTGAATTTAGGTCATGAGGTTTTATGGCAGCACTTTAAAGGCTGATATCCATTCCAATAACTAAAAAAGCTAAGAAAACCTAGTTTTTTTTCTGGGTTTATCCTCCCCTGGATCCCCTGTTCCCTGTTCTTTCATCAGTCAGCCAACACCTACTTCTTGTCATGTACATGTCATGGGTCTTAGTTTGAATTCTGATGTATTCGGATACCTGAAGCGGTGTGAGAAATGTCAGATCTCTTCCGCTGCCATGTAGCTGCGTACGTTGAGGAACTTTTCCATTAGGCCCGAGTGCCACCCCATCTTTCAGCCCTGAGGCTAACACATCATCTCCAGTTCCCCAACGGGAGTCGCAGGCATCTTGGCTGGAACTGCCATGAATGCGCATGCCAATCCACAGCATCCCTGCCATTTAGCCACGCTGCATATAAATGCTAAGCTCATCGCAGGCACTGTGACTCCCATCTCACTTTTTTTCCTCCGTATTTGTTGAAGGTGTGCAGTGAGCACTGAATCGCGCTTACATATATAGGTCCAGTTTATTTTAACAGTGTGTATGTGTGTGCGTGACTGAGAAATGCGTTTGCGTCAATCATGGAGGCACACATACATTAGCATCGCTTTCCCTCAATTATGCTTTATAAAGAGAGGTGGAGAAGTGAAGAAGAAGAATGGCGCGATGGTAGAAAGAGGTGGAAGAAAGGATCGCAATTATAAAATATAAAACTTGGCCCCAAGCTTTGAAATGGACTCACATTTCTCCCTTTTCATTTTCAGATCGTTCAAGATTACTGCCACATATATCACGTGCGCACTCGCGCAGCTGCTCGTACTCTTTCCGTGTGTGTTTTTCACAGTAGAACCAGAGATATCAGCCTCTGTGGCCTACATTTATTGCTCTGATCCATAATATGACATTATTGCATCATCTGTCCACCCAACATTTCTCAAGCCCTAAGGCACTCATAACCAAAGTGGCAGAAGGCGACTGTGTGCATGTATGTGCTTTTTTTTTTAATACATGTGTAGAGATGTGCGAGCGTCTACGAGCTCGAAGTGTGGCGCAGGTTGTGTTTGAATTGATGGCCAATCGTTGTGCTTTTGCATGTCCATATGTTTCAACCCGCAGCTACATCCACCATCTGTCTCAGAATGACGCTAATTTAGCTCTCCTGTCATAATTGACTGCCTCTGTATTCCCCACAGTATAATGTTGCCTGTTTTGCTGCTTGGGAGTGCGGGAGCAGCGCATACTTGTAACACACTTGTTACCAGGCCACTTCCTGCTCCTTTAAGCAGTGCAGGTGGTTGGAAGTGAGAGCCCTGAGGGTGGTGAGTGTGTGTCATGGAGGGAAGGTTTGGGCCATGGATTGAGCCTCTATATGGCTTGTTGCAAGCATAGCCTGGGGAAGCATGTCAGGATATTCTCTGGATAATCACTCAAAGCCGAGGTGTTTACCTGCTGCTTAGAGTGGGGGAAGGGTAGCAAACCTGCAGAGCAGTTTGCTCATGGAGGTCATGGGGGTGAAGAGTGGGGAAAATGAGCGCTTGTGTGTGCACACTGGTGCTGGTACAGTTCTGCGTGAGATGGGGGAGTGTAAAATTATGACACGTGTGCTGTACAAAGGCCTGCAGGGTAATGAAATGCAAACATTTTTAAATACCACATTTACACATATATGTCGACGGACATGCAAGAGCAGTGTCTCTGAAACCATGACATGATATGGTGAGATATGATAATTAAAAAAAAATCCCCCATAAAAATAAGCGTATTCTCATTTGGCCATTGTACTGCATATATTGTTTTAGTTTTTACTTGTAGTGACTTTAACAAGTGGTTAGGTGTGTTTTCACCAATGTCAGTTCCCAGGACAACCACATAGAACAGTCACAGAAAAGTTGTGATTATGTTTACTTGCACTTAAATAAACTTCACCTATTGGTGATTAAAGCAGTCCTGTGCAAATACAACGACTGGCAATAAGGAGATGAGATCACTTTAAATTTAATTAAAACGTTTTTATTAAATGTAATTTTAAAAAAATAGTTAAACATAGCTCTTATGGTAAATACCAAAAGCTGATGCAAAAGTAGAGAAGAGTCATTAAATCAGTGAACTAACAGAAAAATTGAGCAATATCAATTTTAGCAGTGATGGGTGTAACGCGTTCCAAACTAACGTGTTACTGTAGCCACATTACATTTTTGAGCACAGCAGTACTGTAACACATTGCTGTACTATATTCAGTAATTAAATTACAGTTATAATTCTACTGTTACTCATGTTACAAAGGTTGTTCAGTTGTCTGCATGCCGGCACTTGCACTACAATCAGTTGTTTTCAGTTCGTGTGCAGGACGAAGAAAATGATGGAGTGGTCTACACTTTCTGTAGAGTGAAAATATGAACATTATTTTTACTGCGTAAAAGGACAAGAGTGTGATGGTGAAATGCAAACTGACAGAAACAGCAAGATTATACTGCTAACACAAATTGTGTTGTGTTTGTGTTGGTGTGTTGAACTGTAGCCTAAGGTTTGTATTGCTAACTAGTAGTTATGGGACAGCGCATTTCAGGCCATTTTATGGAATAAGGTAACAATTAATAACATAAGTAATGTAACAATTAGTGTAACAATTTTTACTTTCTCTCATGAGTAATAAAGTAATGTACCACATTACTTTCATGATAACTAATGAGTAGTGTGTAGTACATTACTTTTTTGGGGGGGGTAACAACATGAACACTGAACTTCAGCCACCAAAAACAAGTGGGCACACTACATAAAGCAAGGTATGTGCAAAATAAGGGTGCATTACACTCAGGGCTGCTTTCTGATGCTTTTGAATTGAACTTTCTATTTTAAATACAAAGGAATGTTTCATATTTTGTTTTTTAAATGTTACAGAGTCTTGGTTTAAATTGTTAAAGTATGTTTTCACCTGCCTGTCAGTCAGACATACTTTACATGAAACGCATCTGATTTGATAAGAGTTTTTCTTTTTACTTTTGCTAATCTTCAAAGTCTACAATAAAAAAAAAGCCTAAATGAAGCACAGTGACTGTGATGGTTTCAGATCTGTTTGAACCTGACAGCATTTAACTCTGTGGAGAAACACTGAGAAGTTAGTGTGAAAAGTAGGCTTTGAACAATCAAATTGTCAGTCCCTTTTGATAACCCTTACATCACAAGACAGATTCAACAAAGTACAATTTTGGCAAAACTTCATATTAAACTACATATATTCTTAACCATTACAGTAAATGTATTAACATTATCCACCCTGTACCCTAATCACATTATAATAATAGGTCATTAGTGAGACTTTTCCCTTAATGACTGGTTAATTACCGCTTACTAAACGTAAAAGAAGCTGAATTAAAACCATCATCAGCAGATTACGGGTCAGCACTGGCACGTTAATATCAAAACGAAACTTCAACACAGGAAGTTATGCCCTCATCACTAATTATGCCGAAGTTATTGAAACTTCTAGCAGCTTGTGTTCATGAGTTGCATCTTTTCTCCAAGTCTGTATATACAAACCCAGAGTAGCCACGCCTCTGAATCAGACATTTTGATTGGCTGCGACAGCATTGGTGCCAACCGGGGTGTCGTAATTAGTAACACGCCTCTAGTGCTGTGCAATACTGCAGAGTCTGGTATCGATCCAGTATCAAATAAATAACTGTTCTAATATTGCCGATACCAGTACCATTACTTTTACCCTATAAAGGCAGCTTATGTAGAGGAGAGCAATGTGCCATGATTCATGAGATGAACCATCATCAATTTGCAAAATTGAGCAGTAATGATGCACACAAACCCATTGGGTTAAAAAGGTTAGTACATATTGTTTGCTCCTGTGTAACAAAGAAATGCTATATGTCGTCCCTGTTCTGAGGTGAAGCACTGCACATAACAATCCCACTGGTTGTTTTTATTAGCCCACGCACGTTCACTATGATAACAAATACATAGAGACCTGCTTGAAAATCTGTTTGATCCTTCACACACCGAAAAAAGCCCTGTCAGCTGAAAATCACACAGCAAGTTTAGGCAGTACATTTGTTCTTGGCCTTGAAGTAACTAGATGAAAAATCTTTTAATAGATGTGTTTGAAAGTCTCTGAAGTGGCTCATTAATAAAGGAGATGGCTGTGCTCCTGCTGACTTTGTTCTTCCACCCCTGAGTGGGAACAGACCCTGTGCGTCTCAGCAGACATCTAGTTTTTTTGTGAAGAAGAGGCAACTTTAAAACGGTTAAGAGTGAGTATGTGTACTTTAATATAAAGTGTTGCCAATATTTTTACCCTAGACAAAAGAAGCTATCATAGTTATCTTTATTGCATTTTCTTTTACCACAAGTTAGCCATCTGTGGTACACAACTGTGCAGACTTTGTGACTTACCTTAGGGGACAGATATTGGCGCAGCGCATCAAGAGTGTACGGTAATTAATGCCACGCACCATGCTGTTAGTGTAGTCCTGGCTTGTCCCCAGAGTGCTACAAAGCTGTCATGCAACCAAAGCTAATTCTGAGGGTTACGCATGCAAACATATACTTGACGAGTACGTTTGATGGTAAAGATGGAGACATTTCCTGTGGGGCAGTGCTCACCAAAGGAATGGACATGAAAGAGGTACAGTATGTGTGGCACGGTGTCAGTATAGACATACTTGTGGAGAGAAAAAAAAAGATGAAGACAACAGAAAGAGAAATGGGTGATTGAGACAAAAGCAGATGAGGAGAGAGTTGAGGTTGTCCTGTCTGATAAACAGAAACATGGCTCATCATCATAGGGAGCACCAGGGGAGGACTGGAGCCCATCTGCCAACTAATACATACTAATGCTCCCCCTGCACTGTACAGTCACCATCAAAGGCACAGATGTGGCATTCAGTTACTGAAACAAAGGCGCGAGCAGTTGGGGGATTTCAAAGGTGGATCATGGTTGAACTGTGTAAGCAGCAACTGATAGTGCGATATTTAATATTTCGTCAGTGCGTCTGTTCCTTGCCTGTCTCGATAACCATTCATCTGATCGGCCACAAACTTGTAAGTGCAGTGCTGAGTTTGGCATCGTCTGAATGAGCAGCTCTCATATTTTGGCTGAAAGTTGTTCTCTGTTACCGTGTTCCCCCACTAGCAGGGATGTCAAACAAACAGCCTGGGGGCCTGCCAAAAGGACCAGTCTGGCTTACTAAATGGCTTTGCAATATTTGAAAACTGCCTTGACAATGAATCACATCATGATTTCATGAAAGCCAGAGGTCTGAATCATTGCCAGCTTTACAGTCTTCTTACTGACAAATATATTAGGAAATAAGATAAATAAAAACTAGGAAGAAAAACAATGAAAATAATAATGAAATTAATTTGTTAATAATAAATGGCAATACAAACTCAAGTGAAAACATGGAGTAAAACAGGATAAAAATAAAGCTGTGCATTAAAAATCAGATTCTATTAGTATGAGTTTCAACAGAAAGCCTATTACTGATGTTGTGCCATGCTGCAGCAAACTAAGTAAAGTGATGTGATTAAAATGAGTTTGACACCGCTGCCCTATAGTGACTGTGCCTGCTCCTCACTGTACATGGGAGGAGGGACATACAGGTGTGTTTGGGCATAGCCACTGTTGATCACCCATTGGCTCTAATTCGCATTTGGATGCCAAATAGGTGGGTGAAATGCTAAATGTTAGCAAGCTAGCAAGCTTGTATAGCATCCATAACTGTAAAGGTGCAATTAGACCTGTGTCATATCATCCATGACAATACTGGCATAAATTTTTAAATAATAAAACAGTGTCATTACGCCTTGCCTTTATAGCCCTAGTACACACAGCAATGACCCAAGCCCAGACATGTCTGAGAGCAAGACCAGTGTGTCAGCCTCAGATGATGATTCAGTAGCTAAAAAGCGAGCTACTTCAACAGCATGTAAGTAGTTTGGCCACAAGAGGTTCAACAAAGCACAATGCTCTGCAAAGTGTACATGAAATGTGTTTCTGCTAAAGGTTGAAAACACACCATCAAGTACAACCAGGCTATGAAAACATCTAAGGACAAGATTCTAGCAGCTGGTCCCGTGTGACCCAGAAGTCCGAAGGCTAGCAAGGGACTTGACCAGTCATCACTGGAGCACTCGCTAGTTTCACCTCATGTGATAGAAAGAAGAGATAGTGGATGGAAATTACTGATGAGGTGACATGATGGTAAAGATGGGCTTCAGATCCAACAAGCGGCCAGCAACATTCATCGTAGAAAATATTTTTCGATTTCAGTTTAGTTATTGATGATGCTTTAGACATTGTTAAATTAAAGTAAAATTGTACTTTGACTTAAAATTTCCAGGGAAACAGAACCTGCAAGCTACTTTTGTGCTTACATTTGACTTATGCTGTGTCACTGAATATAATGCCATGTCAGTATCATTGCACCATAATACTGTTGCTGCTGGCAATAGATTCACACTTTGAATTAGGTAGTCTGCCATCAGTGCCAGTAGCTCACTGGATGGAATGATGGAAAATGCTCATTTTGTTTGTAATAATAAAGGCTGCTGCCTGCAAGCTGCAATCACAGAAAAAAAACACATAGTTCAGCATTTTTTTTACTGCATTATAAATATAATTATTACAAATTTCTTTGAAACATCATGTTAAAATTTTGAGGCTATGTTGCCCACCCCTAGGTGTAACACACAGACACACATATCTGCTAAGAGACTGTATCACAAAGCAGGTTCAAATACTCATCTGATAATTCAGCTCGTAAATACGCTGAGGTTTGGCATAGCAGATGGCTGCCTATTTTTGGCACACATTCACACACACAGAAAAAACTTAAGTTGATGTAATCGATCAATAGAGACCAAAATGTTTTCTACCAAGCCAGCATGATTTGTAATGTTTAGATGGGCATTTTAACATGGGGGTCTATGGAGACTGACTCACTTTTGGAGCCAGACTGAAGTGGGCATTAGAGACCTTTTTTCTGAATGTAATTTAATTCATTTTGTAATTGTCTTTGGGTTTTCTGCTTTTTCTGTAACAACTAACTTCACTCAAATTAAACACGATTACACATACATTCAGTGAAAGTTATCCTTTGAGGGGTTTCCTTTTAAAACAGCAGCATTATGATTTCCTGTAATATTATCTGCTTAGCAACCATTTGTAAACGGCAGCTACAAAGCATAGGTAACAAGCTCTCTGAATGTATACTGCACTGTTTAATTAAATTATGTTCATGTGGTTGCTAGAGAAGGGCGGATCGATCCAAATGTCAAAAGTATCAATACCAACGCTGGTATTGGATCAACACTATCGCTCTACAATGAGCAGGCTCAAGAATTTGCTTCTATCCTCTAAGTTCAGTATTTCGCCCACTGAACTGTGTCAAATAATTTTTCTTGGAATTGAAAAAATATACCTCAAGCATGCATTATGAAAAATGTCTGAACCTTTTTGTGTTGACGTCTATTTTATTCGTATCCTACAGCACAGTTTAACAGAAGCTGATCCAAAGTGCTTTAGAGACAGGCACATTTACATTCCAGGTCTCAAAAAAAACCCCCAGTTTCACAATACATGAAAAGCTGAAAGTTGTGTTTTGGATTTTCACTAATTATTCTGGAAAGTAAAAAAATCACATGGATTTAGTGGTCATTAAAACGTGTTCAGAATTTGCCAATCGATGATGATCATCTCTTCAATCATAAATGTCATGAATGGCACACTGCTCTCCCCTACATAAGATGCCTTTATAGGTTAAAAGTATCGGTATTGGTCTTGGTATCAGCAACACTGGCCCTGTGTTTACTAGATATCAGATTGATACAAAAATCTGCAGCATCGTGCAGCACGAGTGGTCATCAACAGTAAATCCATGTGAGGAGAAGTCTGCCAGTGTTCATCCTGCCTGCATCGCTTTCTCAGAACTGGAGCTAAACGTCCCAGTGATATGAAATTAAAAGAGTTTCCAAATCAGTTTCACTTGTATGAACATCATAAATGCCTGAAGGGCTGAACGCGGCCACCTCCCTGTACAGTATGCTGCCATCCATGAAATGCTTGCTGGAACTCTTTCCCCACTTTCCATTTTCTGCCATAATGTGTCTGCTTTGCTGGCAAACTGAATTGCATCTTTACTCTGTTTGCCGCTGATCTGTTTTCCTCTCTCTTTTTCCTCATTAACTGTGAACAAACGTGCAGAGGAAGGTCCGTCACACCGTGCAGTTTACTGTGTCAGGATGATTTCAAACAGGTCTAAATGCAGGAACATTTAGATTTAAACACCCACTCAGGCGTGCTGTTGCCTTTGATTTTGCTTTTTTTCTTTCTTTTTCTTTTTAAGTTTTGAGTGTATGTGTGTGTGTGTGAGAGAGAGGGGTGTCAGTGGTGTAAACACTGAATGTCCCTGGTGTCTTGAGGTATTACACTGATGCGCAGCCATGCAAACAGGCCTAGGAGGGCCTTTCTAAATCAGTGGACAGGACCGGAGCGACCTTTTCAACTCACATTAAACCAGGGTCACCTCACTGTGCTACAAGTTAGTGGGAGAGCGACACAGAGAGGGTGGAGGAAGGAGAGATAAGAGATGGAGATGAGGGAGGGGGGTGCTTGTGAGCACCCTCCTTGCTATACCTTGTGAAAATGTGCCCTTTCATCTTTGTTGTATTCGCATGAGCGTCTGGCTGTGTGTGTTTGTGTTGCCTGGCTCAGGAGAAAGCACATACAGTACACTGTACACACCCAGGATATACTGTATACTGTACTGAGGAGATTCACTTGGAAAGGTTCCAAATTTACACTTGATGAGGGGTAATAAGAAGTGAATATGCTCTAGTAGAGGTGATTGTTTTAATGCAGAATAGGCTGAGCACTGATCAGAGTATGCTATAGGTGTTCATGTTGTCGTTTTTGATATCAGCTCATGTGTCCAATCAAACCCCAGCCCTACATACCCTTACAGGCCCAAATAAAAAGGCACGCATGGCTGCACTTCTCCTACCTCAGCAACAATCTGCACAAAAACGTCTCCACAAATCAAACTCTGTGTGTGTGTTTGTGCATGTGTGTGCATGCTTTGTATGTGTGTGCACGGGTGCGTGTGTGTCTCAGTGCATCAGACCGGTGAAGAGAAGAATAACCCAATTACAGAGACAGTCTGCCTCAACGACATACAGTATGTACACGGACAGAAAGAGAGGTGTGTGTGTGAGTGTCTGTGTGTGTGTCTGAGAGCGAGAGACAAACAAAGACAAGCACAGTGAGGAAGAATGATTTTTGATGAAAAGAACACAGCAGAAAAGGGAGAGAACAAGAGCAGAAATTGCCAGGCGGCTCCAGTGTGCGAGTGCAGAATAAACTGGATGTGTGCTGAACAAAGGTGAGGCAGAAAAAAATGCATAAAAGGCAGCTGTGGAAAATTTTAATATTTGGGGAGACCTCAAATATTGGACTATTGGGATTTATTTAAATGAGAACTCCTGAGGGGTGGTATTGCACCGTGCACACCTCAGTTCATGTACAAAGTATTTTTTTTCAGGGAGAAAAACAGGGGGAGGAGGGGAAATTGGCCCTGAACCTGACAATTTGGTGGATTGGAGGATGCGGTTGCATAGCAACAGACAGCAGCAGAGTACCTAAAAAGCAAAAAAAGAAAGAAAGAAAGAAAAAGAAAAAAGAAGACTATTTGGCCTGTTAAATATTCACTCCCCGCTACGACAACACTCAAAGGCAAATGTGTTTCCATACAACCAGATTTAGAAAAGCTCATAAGCTAGGAGATGTAGGAACACTGTTCATTTAAAAACTTTTCATCAAAGGTAGACGCAAACATGGCTCAACCTTATACGTAAAATTGACTGCATCTTTACAAGACGAAGCCTCGTTTACATTATATAACAGTCTCACAAAAAAAAGATGTGTTTGACAGTGTGGAGTCACATATTTTATCGTCCACATGCATGGCACATATTGTGTTTACATATTATCTAATAAGCTTACACACAATGGGGAATTTACATTTGAAATGCCACTTGGTGTGTTTGGAAGCTTAGGCGAGGGAGATCACAGCAGAGGTGTTTTGTCATATTACAGATAAACAAGAGGCAATTTCCCCCTTCAATTTATTAACATTTCAAGCGCAAATCCTCAATCGCGCGCGTTTCTTCGTTGTCCTGCAGGTTTTCAATAAAGCGCTAAGCTGCACAACTTGTTTGTTGTCTGTGAAGTCAGCTGTAGATTATAATAGATGACAAAAAAGAGAGAGAAGCACAAACAGCATTCCCTTTTATTGGACATCTCCACTACACAATACCCATGCATTACCTGCCAGTGAATATTACATTAGAAAAATCTCCCCTTTTTATATGGTTTAAATTTTGTTTATGTTGAATCCACAGTAGTCCTGGAAATCAAAGCTATCGCGTGCGTTTGCCAACTTCGCAGCCTCTCCTCTATCTGTGGCCGTGGTTATTAAGGTTTCTTTTGCACATGAATAGGGGCGCCGTTGCTCTGGGATATATTGTAAGTGACTGCTGTTCTTCTAGCCACCAGTGTTTCTCACAGAGCTGTGAATAATAGATAGGAAAGCTGACCAGAGATAATATGCCTCTCAATGAGAACATACCTCCCAGCGCATCTAGCGTCTAAGAGAATGCTAACAAGAAGCACACCCCCCCGCCTTTTTTTTTCTTTCAATAATTTTTGCAAAGCCGCAGAATGTTCCTTTTTCTTTTGGCTCTCATGAATTTATTAATAACAGAATTCCTTTCAAAACATCTCCTCTGGATAAGATGGATAACATGCTCCTTTTATCATGCGCCTCTCCTTCAGAGACACGCACACACATAAGCGTGCGCGGCATATATTGCGCTGACAGTGATGTGCTGTGAAATCGGATGGGAGGGCTAGATAGCGGTTTTGTAGATTTTCGCCGCATAAATTTGGGTCACAGAATAGATTATCACCCCACTCGTGTCACTCTGACACTGATAGACCCTCGCAATCCCACACCACTCATAAATTACACATGCTTCATGAAAATGAATTTGCCGTTTAAGTTGGTAAATGATCATTCAGTGGAGTGATGCCTAGTGTAGTCACAGTTTCTCTTTCTGCCATGTGAATATTTAACATTCACTGAAATCTGTTTTCTCATTTTCAGGAATACCATAAAAGTTTCAGTCTGACGAGGCGTCACTGTGACTGTTCCTGTTCCGGCTTCCTTTCAGACTAATTTAAATAGCCTTGGTCCTTATACAGTGAGGCACAGATTCTGGACTGTTGAGGCCATATCAAAAGGATCCTATAGAAAAATAAAGGCAGACAGCTCTGTCACTCGGCAGAGGCACTCTACTTTAAAGAATTCATAGTGTTTGAAGTCAATGACAGCTTTTAGGGATTTGGTGGCGACTCAAGCCGTCTTCGTTTTCCACTCTTGCACATAAAGATGAGTCTCTGGTACGTGTGTGTCTCATGTGTGGATGTGCCTGAAGGTGACAAAGACATAAAGTACAATTTCAGCTCCCCTTCAAAGCCACCAGTGCTGTTTCTAAAGATTTAAAAATGACTTTTCCGATTAACGTCATCTCGTCTCATATTTAACTGCCCGATTTGCATTTATCTTTGCGTTTCTAAATGACCAGCATGACTGGTGCGCTAAATTGGCATCCCTGCTTTGTAGGACTTAAGATGATGTGTAGGCAAGTGAAACTTGGGCAGGGCTGGGAATAGATAACTGTCATGTTTGAGGCCCGGATAAGAGGTAAAAATCCAGCTTTGAGTGTAGAAGATGAGATGTCAACTCTGCACAGTCCATGCGCCACCCGGTCACCCTCCTCCTCCTCCTTCTTTAAAGACATTATTTTAACCTGACTGAACCAGTCTGGTTACTTTGTTTTCTGGTGAAAACAGCCTGGACAGCCAGTGTGTAAGATATTAAGGGGGGGTTTAAGGACCCTAAACTGGCATGTCATATCCCAGATTTATTTTTTTGTCACAGAGTTTGCATAAAAACTACCAAATGCAATTTCATCAAACTCACCACATACAGGAAAACAGACAAACCTGTTAATACTTGGTGTAGATGCAGAACAATTAAATACCCCAATAAATGCCAATTAATAAAAGGTGCTAGAAACAATCCTCAGGTATTTTGGTCCACGTTGACATGAAGGTATCACACAGTCAGGGTGTGCGGGATTCCAGTCTCTTGTTCCACCACATCCCAAAGGTGCTTTACTGTATTGATATCTGATGATTGTGGAGGCCATGTGAATACTGTGAACTCCTTCTCATGTTGAAGAAACCAGTTTGAGATGATTTGAGCTTTGTGACACATAATACTACTGGATGCAGTAAACCGTGGTCATAAAGGATTAACATGGTCGGCAGCAATACTCAGGCAGGCCGTGGCAATTTAACCATGCTCAACTGGTACTAAGGGGCCCAAAGTGTGTCAGGAAAATATCCCCCACTCCACTGTACCACCAGCAGCCTAAACAGTTTATACAAAGCAGGACGGATCCGTATTTTCATGTTGACTTATGTGTCTACGTTTTTCCAATCTTCTATTGTCCAATTTCAGTGGATCTGTGTGAGCTGTAGCATCATTTTCTTGTTCTTAGCTGGCAGAAGTGGCACTGGGTGTGAAATGCTCTTCTGCATACCTTGGTTGTAATGTTACTGTTGCCTTCCTATCACCTTGAAGCAGGCCATTCTCCTCTGACCTCTCACATCAACATCACATTTTCACCCAGAGAACTGCCACTCACTGGATATTTTCTCATTTTCAGACCCTTCTGTGTAAACCCTAGAGGTGGCTCTGTGGGAAAATCCCAGTAGATCAGCAGTTTCTGAAATAGTCAGATCAGCCTGCCTGGCACCAGCAACCGTGCCACGTTGAAAGTAACGCCACATCAGCCCTTTCTTCCTCATTCTGATGCTTAATTTCTTCAGCAGGTCGTCTTGATCATGCCTAAGTATACTGAGTTGCTGCTGTGTGAATGGTTGACTAGATATTTATTGTAATGAGTAGTGGAACAGGCTTACGGAATGAAGACTCTTTGCCTGAAATGTCTTGGTAGGTGGGGGAAGAGAAAATTAAAAGAATTAACCATATCTCAAAGACACACATAAAAAAAAACTACTTGCAATTAATTTTATGCTATCTAAAATGTGAATTTCAAATCTCAAAAACCCCTTTGCAAATGTTTTTACTGTCAAAAGTTAAGCGGAAAAACACACATAAAAAAAATTCGACAGTGAACAGGCAGCTAATGAGGTTTGTGTTGGTTCTTCAGCTGCCTGCTTGGATATTAGCCTGACTGCACTGCCACAGCAGAGCCAACCACTGATATGGAAAATACCCTGGCAGGTTCACTAGAAAGTCTCCAAAGCAGCGACCTGCCACAGGGTTGGACTTAAAATATATGGAAGAATGCAAAACGTCCAATACCTGGCTTGACATAAAAAGAGAAAAGCAAAGCTGTGTTTTTTTTTTCCTGCAAGGAAACAAGTTTGTTGCTTTCTGAGAAATATCAGGGGCACACCTTGCAGAAGAATGAATAAAAGGAGATGTTTGTGTGCCAGACGCTAGAAAAAAAATCTGCAAGTGCAAAGTCAGTGTTGCCGATAAAAGATCAGTGGAACTGGCCCAGACAAGGCAACAAAGATACTCCACGGAATCAAGGGTGTCTGGACAGCATATCTTCTCTTTTATATGTACAATGGAAAAACCTGTTAAGGATTTTGGTCCCATTTGAACTTCAACAGCAAGTGAAGATAACCTAGTGCAGTGTACTGAACAAAGGCTTCTCTGATTGTCCTTACTTAAGGTAAGACATTGTGTATTAGATTCTCTATCTGGCAGCTGACAGTTGTTGCAAACAAATTATGATGCAATTTGAAGTTTCTTACAAAATAAGAAAATCTGAGTGGCATCAGGTAGTTAACCATGCAGTACCATGCTCCAAATAAATGGCAAACCTCAAACTAGTGAGCAAATTATGAGCCAAATTAAATAAAGCACACAGCTCAGAAAAAATAGACATAAGTACATATAAGCCCCTTTTCCATTAGTACCTACTCAGATTGACTCGGCATGGTTCGCCACGGTTTTCACAGGGTTTTCCATTAGGTCATAGGTACTGTTTTAGTTTCTGCTTGGCCGGGGTTTCAAGCGATCTGAGCAGGAACTAACATGTGACGTCATCAAACTGCATGCCACCGATTGGCTGGTCAGTAGCGTCACTCGATGAATCATGAGAGTGTCTCGTTCATAAAAATTAAAACCGCCATTTTTGAAACCGGCAACGAGGGAAATGGCTACACACACAAAAAAAAATCCACCTTTTTTGTAGCGTTCGTGTCGCATGTTAATTACATCATGGGAACGCTCGGACACGTTGCTATAACAACAAGCACACACGTTAGGTAGTACCGGATTGTAATGGAAAACCAGTCCATCCGAGTCGAGTCGTGGCGATCCATGTCAAGTCTATCCGAGTAGGTACTAAAAGGGGCTATAGTAAATCTTGAGCCTGTAATGCTAAAAGACTAAACCTTCTAAGGTAGTAGAGTAGCAGAAGTGCTACTGGCCAGATGGTAAGGCTACTAGCCATCAACCATGGCCAAAAGCCATTATAGTTTGGCAGTTAAATCTTTGGACAGTTAACATTTACAACAAAAATAAAATGGCATAAAATTAAAGTGGGAAGAGGCTTTATAGGAGTTAAGCTAATTAATGCTTGCTTACTGTGTTTACATCAGCGTTATCAACCTCAGTGTTTGTGTTTGACTAGTGAACAAAGCAAAACACGTATATCTGATAGTTTACACTATGCCACGAGAAAGTGTTACCTTCAGAAAAATAGCTGAAGAACGAAATTTTGACCTTTTTTTTTTTTTTTAATGCAGGAGAGTTCTAAGTTGCTAAAATACCCACTGGGTTCAGTTAAAACAGGGTTTAACAGACCTCTTCCACCTTGTAGTAGTGAAAAGAAACCACTACAACCTGCTTTTGGAGCAGGTTTTTAGCTATTTCACATTATAGCAAATTTGAATGACATGTGTAACGTATTGTACATAACGTGTTGCATAGAGCCTGCTAGAAGCTGCCAATCCTCTTAGCGAGGCTCTTGTTTATTTAGAAAATAAATAGTACCATAGATTCTGTACCATAATTCATATGTCAATAAGGATGTTCAACAGCCTCTGTGGTTTTGTTCTACGTTTTCCTGCTCCAGTGCTAAAGGTTTTACAGGAGATCTACTGGCATTCTTTTTCTTTTTTCTGGTTCATGCAGCTTGGCTGTGAGGCGAAGCAGAGACAGCTTTGTTGTCTTATGTTTAGGTGACAGGCAGGAGGTCCACCCCTCTCGCCCCCACAGATATAACCTCCTCTCTGCTTGGTGCGCATCAAGGGGATTAGCGTCTTCCTTCTCGCGTAAAACGAGCAACATCAATGGAGACCTGCGAAAGATTCACCCGGTGTTCTGCATGAAGTGTGAGCTGCAGAGCCGTTTATGCAGCCCTTTGTGAGGTAAACACTTCAACATCAATCGATCGGCTGGAGAACAGGCAGAGCCTTTTACGGATTCACCTTCCCCTCCCACGAAACGAGGGGATGCGGCATCATCTTGATGGGTTTAATTCTGGGGAGAAAAGAAGGGAGTAAAGGTGAAACAGAGGAAGCAGAAAGGAGGAAAAGCGAATATGACGGCCTCCTCCCACTAGGTTTGGCTCCAGCTGGTGGGAGGAAATAAAAAAATGAAAACTCTATGAAGGACTGAGCATCTTTCTTTCTTTCGTTTGCTTTCTGTAAACAAGATTTGCTTCTAAAGGCCGGTAAAAATCAGCTGCGTTCGTTAACATCTAACCGTCATTACCATTAGAAGTGCAGATCCCGAAAAAGTCTTATCAGTGCCTCTATTCCTGCTGATATCAGCACCCTCCCTTCCCCCTTCTCCAATGTGGACACACACACACACAAACACTGTTATCTCTGCTATCTGGTATTTAGCCAACTCAGAGCTAATCCAGTGTGAACCCACTCCCTGGCTTGTGCTCAGCAGTTTGCAAACAGATTTGGAAAACAGACACACACACACACACACACACAAAGGGAGTCAGAGTGTTTGGCCCTGGAGCAGGGAACATCACGCTCCAGTAATGTGATGCCGAGGCAACACTGCACTACAGTAGTGTGGCATTAACATAAATGTGCATCTCAGCGCGAAGAAAAGGGAACATGGGGATATTTGGAGCTGTCTGCATGTGATAGCTGTCTGATTACCTCTGCAGTGACCTCGGTGTCCTCACAACACACACACACACACACGGCATTAAGCTGCCAAGATGTGTCCACCCTGACCATTCAATCACTTTTTTATTCAGTCTTTTGAAATAATCAAATTTTTCTTCGAGCAAGATGTAATTTCAGGCACTGAGGGAGATAATTTCACTGCAGGTCAGAAGACTTGTGCATGGTTGCAAAATCAGGACTTGTTATATGTGATAAAATGTGTGAGAGTAGCAGTCAGACGGCGTGAAGCCAGCATTATAGAACTGATGCACTCCTTGTGGTCACTTTATTTTACAGCGTGGGGATTTTCTGCCTTCATAAGGACCCTGGAATGCTTGTGTAACTGCTGTTTCACAGCAATTATCCTTCCTACAAAAAAATCTATGAGAAATATAACTTCTTTAATGAAGGCAATGATGGCACTCACATGGTAAACAGTGGGATTAAAATAGAGCGCAAAGGTGATCCCACGAGATATTGTGCCTGTATTTGCATTACTTTTGATTTTAAGTAAATCCTGAACCACAAATTTGGGAGGAAAATTTCTTTTTCCCGGTCACAGAACACCAGAGTAACTCTGTACCTTCTCAAGGATACTTCAGGGTGCAATGGAGTTGATCCAACCAATCTCCAAGTGTTAGAGAAGGCATCCTGCTGCATCCCTTGGGTGCCCTGTGGTGGGTGCTTAAGGAGTGTGGGGTATCAGTATGTTCTCATAGTCCTTTCAGTTCATGCACAGCCATACTGAGAGCATGGCTCGCATTACTGGAAACAAGTCAGTCTCGTTCCTGATGAGTACTGGATTCTGCCAAGGCTGCCCCTTGTCACAGATTTGGTTCATAACATTTGCTGCCCTCCAGATCCGCTCGTCTGATTTTTTGTGGACAATGTCGCCCTGTTGGCTTTACTGAAAGGTGACCTCCACCTTCCACTGGGGTGGTTTGCAACCAAGTGCGAAGCAGCTGGGATGAGTTAGCATCTCCATATCTGGTTCTCAGCCAGAAGAGAATAGAGTGCTATTGGGGAGGAGTTGCTTTCCCAAGTGGAGGAGTGAAAGTATCTCGGGGTTGTGTTCAGGAGGGTGGAAAGAAAGTGGCGTGAGATTGAAGGATGAATTGGTGCAGCATCTGCAGTGATGTGGATGTTGTGCCAGTTTGTTGCGGTGAAGTGAGAAGGAAAAGCTGCTGATTTACTGTTGAGCTGCATTCCCACCCTCACCTATGGCCATGAGCTGTGACCAAAAGAATAAACTTCCTCCAAAGGGGTCTGGCCTCACACGTGAGAGACAAGGTACAGGAGCAGCTCAGAGTCACCATTTTTCCTCCACATTGCAAGGAGCCAATTGAGGTGGTTCAGGCCTCTGACTATTACCTCCTGGATACCTCCTAGGTAAGGTGTTTCGGGCATGTCTCGGATTGTTTGGGAACAGAACAGAAGATCTGAATGTGGTGCCTGAGAAGAGGCAGATCTGGGCTTCTTTGCTTTGACTGCTGACTCTAATCCCCTGCTACCAGAATATTAATACATCTGTTTTTAAAAAGTTTTTCTGTCAAGTCCTTGCAACTAGGGGAAAAAAACCCCACACACCCATCAATCTTTTCCTGTTCATGTCTTTATTTCCCCAATTATATTCTGTACTTAACAGTGTTTTAGCACTTGATTTTTTAAAAGTAGTCATAGTTTGGGTTAAAATATACATCGTTATTAATATGCACAAGAAAAATATAGAAAAGTTCAATTAAATCTGCTACAGTGATGCCAAAATAGCAGTTTGATACCTTGAAGTTCAAAAGTGGAAAAAAAGTTGCACAAGTCTTAAGCCACACCCTTTTTTTCATATTTTGCTAAAAACTGTTAATGGTATCTGTGATCTACTGAAAAACACATGGAAATACAGTATATGAGGCAAAAAAACCCAAGCTTTAAAGTCATTTATCACGTCACGTGTTACGTGGTAGAATAAATCCCAACTGTTCCATACTTGCTGCAACTATTCACTCCATAGCAGATAGTCACTGCTTTATGCAAAATTTTCTTACACTAACCTGTTCTTGTGTTTCAGACGTCACATCTATGGAGTGCATACTAAATGCCTATCAGTGTTACCAGCATATAGGGATAAATAATAAAGGTTAGCAAAAGCTAAGCAACTGCAGTAATCACATTACATGTAACATGTCTGTCTAATGTCAGTGTTTATTGTATATAAAAGGATCTCAGATGACCAGTGACACCAAAGTAGAATGATATACTAAGTTTCAATGCCGACTGCTTCCACAGTAGCAGAACAAAGTGTTTCTCTGTGGTGAACTCTAATGCCGTCTGAATCAACAGGACAAGCCCCTGGGGCTCCTTTCTCACCTGTGTCTGAACAGACCATTTTGCATAAGCAGCTTTTTTTTTTTAATGAGCTACTGCTGAGTTTGGCACCCACATAGATGAATAGTTAGCTTAGAGCCGATTGGTCACTTTCCAACAGGTCTACATAAACATTAAAGCATAAAAAAAAAGAAATCCCCCCTTTTAGATGTTGTCTCATTTTCCACGTCAACCTGTCCACACTTTTTTAAACCGCTTATGCACCGGCGATTTTCCACCCATATGTTTGCGTGACTTGGGCAGTTTCTGCACTAAACTTTCTCAGCTGTCAAGACGGCTGGGTTTTTTTTTCTAACAATAAAACAACATTCTAAGACTGCAGCTACTGTGTGACTCATTAGGATGGATGCCTTGTGGAGTGCAGCACTACACTGTTGATAGGACTTTAAATCCTTCCACTTCCCTCGCATGTTCTCTTTCTTTCTGTCTCGCTCGCTCTCTCGGTCTGTGGTTTTCCTCAGGAGACCAGGTTAGATAAGACCGCCTGGGCTATAAAAGCAAGAAAGAGCCCGAGGAGAAGCGTACGGCACACGGGAGCGCTCTTGGCAAGTTTAAAGCAGGAGACATGATGTGCTGTTCTAAGGCGATAAACATACATACACATACATGCAATATGTGGGTGACAAACACAGACAACCCATTTTCTTCCTCTCGTCTGATCCTTCTTCACCCTGTCTCCTCCTCCTCCTCTCTCAAATGCTTCTAATCGTGGAACCCCTTGAGGCTGTCGCGTTATTATGGAATTATTTTTATTGTTCGGTCAGTCTGGGCCAGCATGAACCGGTTGACCACGTCTTATTCAGACACACCGACACATGCACACTAAGATTTTATATATATATATATATATATATATATATATATATATATATATATATATATATATATATATATATATATATATATATCAGAAAACTGTTTATTGCACCTGTTCCTGCTGTGTGCCAACAGTCTGCTATAACTACACATACAGCTCCGCGCCGTTGACTCAGTGTTGTGTAACAAACAGATCGACTCTCTCCCCGCCACTTTGCTTGGGTTGGCAATTGTTTGATTTCAGTATCTCACAGACAGCACCGCGGTGGTCAAGTTAATGAGCAAAAATCCACCCCCCCTCTTAGCGCTTTTAGAGGAAGGCTTTCATAAAAAAAAAAAAAAGTAGAAGAAGAAGCCAAGC
>VVHJ01046465.1:0-11592 GCA_015107715.1 Tylochromis polylepis
TTCTCTTAGACAACCTCTGAGGCCGTCACAGAGCAGCTGTATTTGTACTGACATTAGATTACACACAGGTGCACTCTATTTAGTCATTAGCACTCATCAGGCAATGTCTATGGGCAACTGATTGCACTCAGACCAAAGGGGGCTGAATAATTATGCACACCCCACTTTGCAGTTATTTATTTGTAAAAAATGTTTGGAATCATGTATGATTTTCGTTCCACTTCTCACGTGTACACCACTTTGTATTGGTCTTTCACATGGAATTCCAATAAAATTGATTCATGTTTGTGGCTGTAATGTGACAAAATGTGGAAAAGTTCAAGGGGGCCGAATACTTTTGCAAGCCACTGTAAATAACAGTAAGGGAATTAGAAAATGCCATTAGAAACCTGAAAGCTAATAAATCGCCAGGAAGTGACGGGTTCACATCTGAATTCTATAAAGCATTCAAAGAGGATCTTATCCCTATATTGAGTTAAACATGTAATTGGGCACTTGAAATGGCACAAATCCCACCTACCTGGAAAGAAGCAATTATATCTCTTATACCAAAGGAGGGCAAGGATAAGAAAGAATGTGGGATCGTATGGGCCAATTTCTGTACTCAATGTAGATTACCGTATCTATACATCCATAATGGCAAAACGGATGGAAAAAATACTCCCTAACCTCATACACAACGATCAGACTGGCTTTATACATAAATGTCAAACTCAGGATAATACAAGATGCACTTTACACATAATGAACTATATACAACAACATACAGAGCAGGCTGTGATCCTAAGTCTTGACACCAAAAAGGCATTTGACTCTGTTAGTTGGCAGTACTTATACAGAGTACTGCATAAATCTGGTTTTAAATGAGATAAACAATCTTAAGGCATTATATGACAATCCAGCTGCAAGGTTTAAAATTAATGGTCACCTAACTTAACATCTAATATTGGAGAGAGGAGTGAGACAAGGCTGTGCTTGGTGTCCTCTTCTCTTTGCTATATTTCTGGAGCGCAACACATAAGGCGAAACAGAAAAATCACAGATATCACAATAAATGATGTAGAGCACAAAATAGCATCTTATGCCGATGATGTACTTTTATACTTAAAAACACCTGAGGAGTCCCTGCCGGAGGTAATGGACTGTCTTAAAAACATTGGCCCAATGACAAGATATAAACTGAATCTAAGTAAAACTGAAATCCTTTCCTATAATTATAGTCCATCCGAAAAACTCAAACAAGCACACCCATTGAAATGGAACACAGAATTAACTAAATACCTGGGGGTAGCACTTACTAAAGATACAACAAGACTATTTGATAAAAATTACAACCATTTACCATTACAGCCATTTAAAGATGATCTTACAAAATGGAATCATATCCCATGTCTGAGCATAAGCTCTAGAATAGAAACCATCAAAATTAACATGTTACCAAGATTTCTATATCTGTTTCAGACCCTCCCACTCCGGATTAATCAAAAAGATTTTATTGAATGGGATAAAACGATTTCTAGATTTATATGGCAAGGGAAATGACCCAGAATACAATACAAAACGTTACATCTGCCCAAAGAATTGTGGCTGGGGCCTACCATGTTTAAAAAAGTACTATATTTTAGCAATGATCAGGGCGGTGCTGCACTGGTGTGATCCATCATATGCAGCAGCATGGAAGGAAACTTAATGCAAAACAATAACCAATATGCATATACAGGCAGTTCTGGCTATCTACAGGACTTCCTTGTTAAAACAGGAAATCCATGGGTAAAAGCCACACTAGGGGTTTGGAAAATGGTGATAAAAGAAAAGAAGCTGGAGAAGGATATAAAAATATTTAAAATGGTGTGCATATGATTCGGAATTTACACCAAATCAACAGACTAGTTTTAAAAACTGGATAGAAAAAGGAATCACATCAGTATGTGGTGTTCAAACGATGTACATTTTATTTTATGCATAACTTCAACATTTAAAAAAAAGAGAAAAAAAAAGAAACATACATCTTATCCTGTCTTCCTCCCTTCACTTAACCGGTTGTGGCAGATGGCCGTCTCCTCCCTTAGCCTGGTTCTGCTGGAGGTTTCTTCCTGTTAAAAGGGAGTTTTTCCTTCCCACTGTCGCCAAAGCGCTTGCTCATATGATTGTTGGGGTTTTCTCTGTTGTGTTATGTAGGGTCTACCTTACAATATAAAGCGCCTTGAGGCGACTGTTGTTGTGATAAATAAAGTTGAATTGAATTATTAGTGTAACCTCTTAACATCCCACAGGTCTCTGGTGACCTGGGTTAGGCTTAGTGGTAAAGTTTGAGTTTAGCTGATTCTCATTTGTTACAAGACTTCATTTTAAATGTAACATCTTTCAGCCTCTGAAAAATTGCCTTTTTGACATGTGACTAAAACAAAATGTAACCATAGCCTTAAATCTGGATTTTAACACCACCTATTTAAAACTTATATCAAAAACTTGTTCGACTTGTAAAAAGTCCTTTCATTCCTAAGCTACAATTCTTGCTTACACTGGAATGCAGTCTGGGTAGTGATGTCACTTGCTAGGCAGTGAAGATCGCATCACTGTTAACTGTTATCACATAAATTATGCTCTGTATGCTTCGTGTCTAGAGTGCATAGTACATGCACATTTTTAAAAGTGTGCTTTAAGTACCACAAATTGAATTGGCTTTCCAGTCTGGCACTTAGTTACGGCACTGAAAAGTATTCTGTTGGTAAACTGGATCTGTGGCTGAACTGATGCCATCAGTCAGTTTTGGCCCATAGAAAACTGGCCACATTCAGTGTTACTGGAACAGTCTGACATTTATTTGACTTTGAACTGGGAGGCACTTGTATTGCAAGGGTGTGTTCTTTCACATAATTTTCTCCTCTGTAAATAGTCACAGCTGCTTGTGACATGTTTAAACAGTTGATGAGCAATGATAAATTTGTTTGTGTTAACTAAAAGATGAGCAAATATTAGACTTAGAGCAGTACTAAGCACATACATTTATTTCCAAAATGTGCCATATGTACTGTACGTGGACATTTTTCTTGTCAATAGGCTGATATTTTTACATACAGTAAAGTTTGTGAAATAACCCAAGGGGATGGCTCGTGTCATAAAAATAATTCAGGTAATATTCTCTTTTTCATGTTTTCCTCTTGTGGACACAGGGGATACAATCAAACATAACAATCCAAAAGGTTAAATGCAATTTTAACATGATGTAGAGTGATTTTGCCAGGTGTGCCACTTAAAAGTCAGGAGCACAGCATGTCTTCAGTCAAATGAATGAACAAATATGTCTGCCTTCTTTTTCATTTCTCACTTTATATGTTTTTAGTTCAGTTCAGATATTTTTCAGTATATCTCAGGGTGGCACCAGGAGAACCTTGTAGAGAGTCCTAACTTGAAGGATTTATCTATTGAGGAGTACGAATGTAGAATGTAAATTTTGCAACAATGTGTCTGTACTTGTGTACAAGAAGTAAGTAGACTGGCTGTGCAAATGTTTTCTTAGTCCCATTTATTTTCTCTTCCAGGGGTCTCTGTCAGCATCTCCACATTCAGCCTGGTGGCCATTGCTATCGAAAGGTACAGTGCCATCTGTAACCCACTGAAATCCCGTGCGTGGCAGACCCGATCTCACGCCTATCGCGTCATCGCTGCTACCTGGGTGGTGTCATTGTTAATCATGGTGCCCTATCCGGTGTTTAGTACTCTCAAGTCTTTTCCAAGGATTAATGGTACTGTGGGCCGCATGTGCCGCTTGGACTGGCCCAATCCACAATCTGAGCAGGCCTGGTAAGTGCTTATTAAAGTGTTATGTTAAACTATTTGCTGCCAGAGAAAGAAATACAAAAGAGGGGTGAAAAAAAAATCATGGTCTGTAATCAGTTCATCAGACATATCTTTATGTAAAGAAAAAAATATCTGTGTGGGCTGGGTGACTTGTTTGGAAATGATGACTGCCAGCTATTTTAAAGCAATAATATCTACCATTCTCAATCGATAAACTCTTGCCAGCGTCTGTGAAAAGCAAGACTTCACATGCACTAAAATTATTTGGTGTGTTTTCTTCACAACCTGACAGGGATAAGTGAGTAAAATATGAATGCATTGAATCAGTAAATGGAATACGGTTTGGATGGCTTTGCTTCCAAAAATGTGGTGATTCTTGGATTTTGACTTACATTCAGTGTAATTATGTAATTTACATATGTGTAACCGTGAAGCAGTGACGAAATGAAATGTTTCTTCCTCTGAAAACGTTGCGTCCAGATGAACAGAATCAACTTTTTGGGATTTCCTTACCGGATGGTTGAGCATGCATCAAGCTATAAATCCACAACTTTTTAACCATAAATTGATGGCATTTCAATACAATTTTCCTGTCAACTACAACTCTACCTTATGTCAGAGCTGTATTAGATTTGTGATATGCTAGTTATGCTTAGCAGAGTTTGCACTGGAGCTCATTCTCATGTATTATTTTTGAAAGACTTCCATAAAATTTAATGACTCTCATATTCCTTGCTTGCATTTTGTTTGTTTTGTAGCATCTAAACTACTTAGTAATATGTTTTTATAGCTTCATATAAATAGCTTTTGCCATAGGTGTGTTACTAACACCTACAGTAATAGTTACTGTAGAATTCATAACAATAGAATGACATTACAAAAGAAAGAAACAAAGAAAATCATGGCCATGCTTACAAGCTAGCTTATTAACTGTCTGTTAGCAAGGCAGCTAATAGACGTTCAACATGTCATCACCCACTGGCTTGTGAAGTTATGTTTTGAAGCCTTGAGACTGGACTTTTGCATTTCTTCACTTTTGAGACTCGGAAGCTACATTCATCTTTTATATAGGGTGAATAGAACAAGCTGCTTTGTTAGCTTATTTGCTATTTTAACAATACTTTTTTACACTTGAGACATACTTCTCTTATAAACTCCTGTTTGAACTATCTTTAAACAATTCTTTCTTCTTCTATGAGTAAAGCCAAAGCCAGTTGTGCATAGTAAGTTTTGATGATGCCAATAAAATTCACTGTTACAAAATACTATATATATATTATTTCACTTTTTTAGAATTGAATCACTTTGTGGAAAGTCCCTCTAGCTTGCTAACCGGATTGTTTTTAGCTTGTTTGCAAACTTGACAGTACTTTAGCATTGTTGTTAAAAAAACAAACAAACAAACAAAAAAAACGGTCAGGTCTCGACCGTCTTTAAACATTTCTTCTTCCAAGCTTCAATTGTTCATTTTAAACATTAAGTCAAACTGGATGTAATAATTTTGTACAAATCTACTTTAACCCTGTGAACAAATTCACTGACTGTGAGGGTGCTTAAAATGAAATGAATTTGTTGATCAGTTTCACAGTTATAAATGCTGCTGTGTCCAAGCCTTTGGTGGATTTTCTCTTTGGCCAGAAAGAAATGTGAGAGGGATGAAAAATTAATGGTGGAGAAAAGGCTCTTAAATTCTTGTCATTTTAGGATTGAGCCCCCGGGCAAAGTTGCTAAGGTGGCTATGAAGTGGGGGTTTGAAAAACGAATGAAATCAGTAGCTGAAAGTTTTATAAGACAAGATTAGTGAGCAGGCAGTTCCTGTTGAGAGCCAATATGAAATGTAGCTTAGCAGGGGTTATACCAATAAATGGAGGCGCTAGGAAAAAAAAAAGAAAAAAGAAAAGACTACATTATTACACAGATATTCTGTAGATAATGTGTCTACCCTCAGTGTGATCATTCCACTGTCCTTTTAAATTAATGTGATAATTTCTTCTTTCCGTACTCTTTGCTGAGAAAGAGGGAAGAGCAAATTTTATGAGAAGGTCAAGAGCGAAATGATTATTGCTGTTACAGTCTGGATTGCTCCACGTTAGGAAATTCATCTATTCATCTATAGCTCTCTAAAGGCCAGTAAAAGCAGCTTTGTTGTTGAAAAGCTCCCCCAAATAGATGGATGCCAACTCAGATATGTTAAATCTTCTGGGGATATACCACTCAGGGATTTTAATAGATCTGTCTGTGAAAACTTTGGATTCTGTAGGATGGCGCAATTAAAGTGAAGAAGAAGATGAACATGCCCAAAACTTGTACATCTCACTTTTTGACAGCCTTTTGTGGTGAAACACTGAAGAATTCTCTTTTCTCTGACTGTCTATCAAGCTCTTCAGCTTCACGGAGAAAGACGAGGCAGTGGGAGAGCAGTTAATTAGTCTGCTCAGTGAGGAGGAGGAGGAGGAGGAGGAGGAAGGAGAAGACAGTCAAGACTCAGATGTCAAAAGTCCCCGTGTCACAGAGCACAAGCACATTTCAAGTTTTAATTCATTGTCAGGGGTTAAAGCTTGCTAAGAGATAACACCATCTAGCTTTCACTAGATGAAATGGACACCTAATCACCGAAGCAGCCATTTTTAGGCTGAGATCAGAAATGATTAGCAAATGGCAGCAAAGCAAAAGGAGCCATAAAGTGGTTAAAAGTCAAAGACTTTCGAAGCATAATTATTTTTGAAGTATATATTTGCACTGACACATGATGTTCACTGACATTATTTTGCAGATTCTACTTTTCCACATGACAAAGTCGCGAAAGGTACTCTGAAACGATGACTAATCTTATTCATTATTCACTCCACATTTTGATCTGAGCAGATAACATTCTGCATTAAAAAATATGGTTCTAACATTATGAAGCTTCTAATCAATGGAGTGTCTTCAATCAATTTTTCATTATCAGCATCAGACCTTCATTTAGGCCTAAAATATCTAAAATGCATCTAAATTCTATCTAAATTACAACTGGCCTGCTATTTGATTTTCAGTGGATAAGAAAATGAATGCAAATTTTGGGTCTAAGACAGAAGCCTGTGTTAAAGTGCTGGACATCTGTATTCTTTTTAATCGTTATCTGTAGGTGACTAGGTAATTGGTAAATGGACTGGTTCTTACATTACATTACATTACTTTTCTACTCTACTAGAGCACTCAAAGCATGTTATACAACAGGCCTCATTCAGGCTCTCTTTTCTATGCCTAAGTGCTTTCTATCTAACATTCAATCCAACGGGGAAAAAAACTGTTGTTGTTCTGTTGTTGGTCTTTTAATTTAGCTCTTGCCACAGACAGAATAAAAGTCACAAAAGAAAAGATCTTCTCTATAGCAAAACTGTGTTAATAATAATGAAAACTCTTCACTATATCATATGTTGATCTTTACATATCATTATTATTATTTTTTGCACTTCTTCCTCATTATGGTGTGCGCTGTCACTCCCTTTCCTGTTCAGGCACTTCTTCAACCAGTTAGCATTCTACTAACACAAAGCATTATCAATGCCAGGTTAAGCCCTGCACACAGGCATCACTCTGGTAGCCAAAAACTACAAAAGCATAGCCTAACATGGTACCGTGAATTCTGCTTGAGACTTCGACACAGGACTTCACTTCCCACTCATTATGGTGGATTGTTTTTTTTTATGTAAAATCTCTGCTTCTATCTCAGACTTAATGAAAATGCTGGATTTTAAAATTTTAATAAAAGATGACTCTAGCAATTTAATTTGGTAATTCTGCAGTTTTTTTGGTTTTAGTCATTTTTAGTTCCATAACCATACAGCTAAAATCCACAACCTTAGAGACAACATATTAAGTTCTTGACCTTATCATCCCACTAAAATCTGAGATATAAATGAAGCTGAACAAATATCCTTTTTAGCCATTTGAAGAGTTTTGAGGAATCACATTTTGATCTGTGTTAACATAAACTACTGCTGGAAAGCTTGGGATCATTTTCAGATGTCCCCATTTTTGAAAGAAAAGCATATTTTTTCCCTAATATAAAATGAAATTTACCAAAATTGTTGTGAATGGAAAATAATGATTATGGCACAGTGGAACAGTTGTTCGCACTGTTGCCTCACAACAAGGGTTTGATTCTGCCAGCTGGCCGGGCCTTTCGGTGTGGAGTGTCCGTGCTCTCCCTGTGCTTGCATGGGTTTTCTTCGGGTGCTTCCTCCCACAATCCAAAGACATGCATGTAACTGCTGATTCTACATCAGCTGTAGGTGTGAATGTGAGCATGAATGGTTGTTTGTCTCTGTGTTGGCCCTGTGACGGACTAGCAACCTGACCAGGACGTACCCTGCGTCTTGCCCAGTGACAGCTGGGACAGGCCCCAGCCATCCCCAACAACCCTGGATTGAGTAATGGTTAAGAAAACGGACAGATGGAATCAATCATCATAAAATCAATAATGGTTTAATGACTAAATGGTTTAATCTCTGTAGGCCTAGAAACACCCATCACTCCTTTTTTCAGTGACACATTGGGTTCCCTAATGCTATTTGATCGTGTGAAGGGGCTAACTGATCATGATTGCACAACTGAAAACTGTTGTGCTAATTAAAAAGCAATAAGTTTGGCTTGTTAAGTATTCTGGAGCATCAGCCTCTGTGTGATCGATTATAGTATATAAATGGGCACAAATAAAGAGCTGTGAGATATGCCAAGTATTTTTGAAGGATATTCCAAAAGAGAAAACTGCCAAAAACAACCCTCAAGATGGGATTAATGCTAGACATTTTCAGTTACTACGCCCTTTAAAACACCACAAACTATAAAGCACTCTTTGACTCTTGTCTGTGAAGTGCTATATGATTAAATATTGTGTGCTTACTTGAAAGGATTTCCGCAGTTCATGCACTCAAAACAGTAATCATCATCAGCCTCATCATCGGTGCTATCCCTCTGCAGTAGGTGTCTGGGCAACAAGAGGGGTTTTTTGGCCTAACACAGCATATTTCACTGTAACTGATGGGGGGGGGGAGGAAATCCATACGCCATGTTATGAGTAAAAATCTATTCAGTGCTTCAGCTGGCTCTAATACAGGGCTTCAGCATTCTGAGGTAAGGTCGGTACAGACCTGACCTTACACCATAGTCTGTGTATCGATAAGTCAAAGAGGGTGTTAAAGCGTCAGCTCTGATCATGTTAACCTGCATGTCATCACCTGGCGAGAATGCATTTGAGGAAAAATGTTTGCTTTTAAACTACATTTTGTATCATTCACAAATATTAAATTAGCTTGGAAATCATTGGTTGTTTATGACTGTGTGCTGCATTGTAAATGCAACTTTTAAACATTTCAAAAGGGCTCTTTCTGCTGTTAGTTTGTTTCATTGTAAATCTGTTTTAGGATATACTGCCAGGGTCTAGGATTGGCTCAAATAACACTACAATTTATCTGTTTTTTTGTTGTTGTTTTTTTAATTGCCTGTAATTGCTTTCCCTGGAATCCAACTGAATGAGTCATTAATGCAAGCTCATTATGACCTCCATCCACCAAACCATCCAACTAATTCCTCAACTGCTTGAAATCAGCTGTCATCAGGCAAAAGATGGGGCACACAGGTCACCAGAGTGACCTGCAGTTACATTTTAGAAAAATGGTTTCTATTAATATTGAATTGCCTTGGTTATTGTCATTATAACATCAGAGTTTTTGGTTTCAAAACACCAAAACGGTGGCAGAGAAAGGCCACACAAAGCAAATGAAAAGTGAATAAAAAGCCAGTGAGTTGAACCCTGAAACATGTACGATGGAATCTTCCTTTATAGAGTCGGTCGTTTAGTTAAGAACGTTTGACTTGACCACATGCTGGTTGTTACACGTTTGTTTCTGATCACTTTCACATTTTTGGCGCCGTGAACACCTGTAATCTGATTTAATCCAATCAGTGTTTTATTTTCTGAACAGTAACTACTATGCTTTGTTCATTTACTTTCTGATCTGAATAATAAAGCCTTTCACATTAAAAAGACCCTCCTGCTTTTTGGCGACCCTCCAGCAGGTGCACTATTGGCTGAGTTAGTGCTTTCCAGCTCTGACTAAACAGGACTGGAAATTAAAAGTGCAAAGGAACTGTATGACATATGCATCATCATTTTCTTTGATGATTAATGTGAGCCAAATGCATCTTTCCTGCTTGATAATCATGTTGCTTTCAGGTGATGTGGGAAAAGAGGTAGCTATGAATATTCAACATGTTTTTTCCCTCTGCTTCAACTCTACCCATCTGGGTTTTCCCTTTGAGGCAAAACAAGCACAGATCCACTACTGCTGTTTTTAAATGCTGTTTCCACACTCCTGCGTGATCACTTCCACACAGCTTTTGTCTAACAGATTTTCCACAGTATCAAACTGCCAGCTGATAATAAGCACATCTGATAGATGCCTTTATTATTATTTTTTTTAATGAGAAGTGAAAGAAAGGGACTGTGCTGAGTTCAGAGAGTTGCCCGAGCAGACATTAGAATATCAGCCAATGAATGAAACATGGCCTCTTCCTGTGTGCTGTCGCTTTTATGTGCTGACTGATGTGCACCGCAGACACCGGCAGTTAAGAAGAGCATTCTTTCATTACTACCAATCAAACGGAAGATCTGGCTGCATCTGTACAGTTTTATTACCTTGCTTGTGCGTGCTTTTGTTTTGCTTTGCTTGTACACACCACCTTCTCCTCTCCCTCTAATACACACATTCACTAATACAGTCTCTGGTTTTCCAGTCCCAGGTGGGAAAACTCAACAGCTTTCAAACAAAGCTCCAGAGCATTGAAGGACTTACACAGAATATGTGCGGAGGGGTTTCCGCAGTCAGATACTGTGAAAGAGCTGACAGAGGCTCTAAGCCCTTTGAATCTTTTTGCACAATTCAGAAATTCCTCTGTCAACATTTTCCTCTGCTTGTTTCTTTTCTTGTTTCTTTTTTTTTTTTGCTCTATACTCAGTTCATAACTTCTTTTTTGATGTGCCACCAATCCAAGCACTGTAGAAAGCTGGGATTGGTATTCTTTGTCTGTGATTAGAAGACATTCGTATACCCAGTCTAAAGCGGTTGAAAACATCCCCAATAATTAGATAATCTTTTCACTGCCTTTGTATATGTTATGTGCACATTTACGTACAAGCTGGACACTCTGGGTTTAATAGTTTACAGCCTTTTTATCAGCAACATAATAGCCACACAGCAAGTTGTAATATTTAACTCTTACTAGTAGCTTATTTATCTTATATTCATTCAGCTCATCTGAAACAAGCTGTTTAAGGTCACTTTACCCTCCACTTAAGACAGCTTTCCAACTACTTTTTGTTTAGCAGTAATTCAATTCAATTCAGTTTTATTTATATAGCGCCAAATCACAACAACAGTCGCCTCAAGGCGCTTTATATTTGTAGAGTAGATCATACAATAATAGATACAGAGAAAACCCAACAATCATATGACCCCCTATGAGCAAGCACTTTGGCAACAGTGGGAAGGAAAAACTCCCTTTTAACAGGAAGAAACCTCCGGCAGAACCAGGCTCGGGGTGGGGCGGCCATCTACTGCGACCGGTTGGGGTGAGAGAAGGAAAACAGGATAAAGACATGCTGTGGAAGAGAGACAGAGATTAATAACAGATATGATTCAATGCAGAGAGGTCTATTAACACATAGTGAGTGAGAAAGGTGACTGGAAAAGAAAAACTCAATGCATCATGGGAATCCCCCAGCAGCCTACGTCTATTGCAGCATAA
>VVHJ01046468.1:14982-37548 GCA_015107715.1 Tylochromis polylepis
TGCTAGAAAGAGGAAAAAGGCTTGCTGCACACTGCTTTCGTAACCGATGCGACACGTTTCTCACATCCCTCCGCGCGCGCGCGCACAGACACAGACATACGCACGCGAGCTGTAGTTGTGCAAGGGAACAGGCAAAAGGATCTGAAAGCGACGTTTTCAGCCACAATATACGCTGGTTTAATTGATTCTCTTGCATCAGAATTCCGATTCGCCAAAATATCACCTCCCACAGAACAAAAGACGTGCGAGTTACAGCATAATTCGAGGAAGAATAAAAAAAGGAAAAAAAGTCGAGTCCTCAGAAATAATTCATAAAGGCACAGACAGCAGTGTCGACCTATTAAATATACTTCTGCATGCAGAATAGAGCGATAAGGTATATTTTTTTAAGAAGTGGCTGTATGCTAAATGTGTATCTTATTGAAGCACAACTGTGCCAAAATGGATGCTGATATGACAGCATGGCATCCAAAAGTAATTTGTTAGTTAAAAAGGTCACATGTAAATACCTGATTTGGAAGATCTAGAAATGTAATTTGCATATAATCCAGTATAATCTCCCCCAATCCCTTACCCCCATAATTTGTTTATGCAGTATGAATTAAAACTGATGGTCTACAGGGGACATCTATTTTCTCTTGTTACGCAGGAGACCATGCAGGCAGTAAATGCATCACTTACAAAGTAATCATTGATCATTTCAGATAAATCTCGGTGGTGTGTTTTGTGTGTGTTGTTTTTCCATTGGCATCTCTGCAGACGAATTATTCCGCTTTTATCGCTCCTCACTGTGTCATCAGACCTCTTCTGTCCTTCTCTTCTTGTCTCCATGTCATTCTCTCACCTCATTTGCTCATTTCACCTTGTACCACTATTTCATCATGTGCAGAATCATCAAAAAGGCAGGTTGCCTAATGGCTTTACACAGGAAATGCGTCTGTGTAAAAGACATGCTTAGTGGAAGGCTACCATCGCACAATAACCAACCAGCTCTGACGCTGGAGGCCTTCCAGTGTGGTCACACCCTTCTGTGTAAAGCCACACAAGATGTCAGCAGTTGTTGCTGCTCTGCTTCCTGGTTTCAGGGCCTGGTTTCAAATGAGGAACATGTTTAATATCGCTCAAAGTACTGAAGTAGCAAAATATGGTGTTCTGTATGAGCTTGGCTTTTATAGGGTTTCTTGCTTGTCCTCGCAGTGCTGTTGCATAACAGTCTCCTTCTCAGTATCTGTTTTCCTTTGCACTTCAGCAGACCCCCCCCTTTCCTCAATAAAGCTTCCGTGTGCGACCATGCGGCATCTAATAACTCTATCTATTAATACCCCTTTTGTGGGCTCGGGGAGATTGGGTAGTTGCAGAAATAGCAGGTGCCTATTGCTTCTTTTAACATCAGCATCAACAGCAGTAAAATTAGACCACTGTGACGCCAACCTGCGTCGGTGCTGCAACCCAGGGGAGGAACCAGGCAGCATACGCCTGGTAGAAAGAGAGGAGGAGGAGAAGGAGGAGGAAGGGAGACAATGATGAGGATGAGAGGATTGCAGGGAGGGAGACAGACAGAGATCCCTGCCTTGGTGTAATTGTGAGCACAGTGATGATGAAACAACTGAGTTCGACTACGTGCCACACTGACAACAGCTCAATTTGGCTTGGCTTTGTATTCACAGAAACCCGTCCCCCTGATAGCTTTCTGCTGCTGAGAAGGGATGTGAAAGCTTTTAACAAACTACAAAAACATCAGTCTGCCACTCATGGTCGAGCAACAGAGCAATAGCTGACTCAGAATAACACTTATAGTAATCAAATGTTAAGCACACCCAGTTTTACCCAATTTTGCCCTGACACAACTCTGTCTGAGTTATTGTGAATTCGCCTGAGGCCCTTTTTTATGATGAATTACTGCTGTGTGAATGTGTCTGCTCAGTATTTAGAAGTGATAAGGAGCATAACTCATAAAATGACAACAGCTAGTTAAAGGGTGTGAACACTTGCGTCAGCAAGCTTGTTCTTTAAGGAAGTGTCTGTTCTTTGGAGTCAAATGAAATGCAGTTTTGAAACCATGCCCAGAGGTGACACAAAGGTTGAAGTCAATCAGGTTTAAGATTGTGATGTTTAATTCACAATCAATAAATAAATGTGCCTGGAAATGGTTGAAATTCACAAACGGTTAGAAACAAATCAAGTTTTTTTTTTTTTTCTGAACAAGTGTGACTTTCACATTTCCAGAACAGCTGAAACTAGTTCAAATACAGGCTACTCATTATCGATGAATGTGAAGTTTTGTGAATTTCATTTGTAGTCTAAGCTCCTCTGCAGCACAGAGGAGTGTGTGTGACTTGCTATTCTTAGAGGTTTTGACGCAATAAGCTACAAAACTAGAGGGATTTCTCTATCCAATAATTACTGTTCACCTGCTGCCAGACTCCCCACTCAGCAGCGTGTCCTCTTCCTGTCTCATGGGATCAGTAACAAGGATGTTTCCCTGGAAACTGGACAGCTCTATCATATATAATTGGGTAATCCCTGAGCTGCTGACAGAAAATAATAGCGTTTGGGATTTTCAAAAACACCCCAGCCAACACTGAACATAATATGTCTGTTTCATAATCCAGATCCAACGATTACATGATGGATCTGGATTATTATGCAGTAACTGTTATAATAAAGGGATTAATGACAATATTTAGATATCAATAAGCAGATTGTGGGGGGTTAAAAGACATCTAACTCTTCTCTAAGACTGCTGTTTATTCAGTGAAAGGAGTTAAAGTCCCTGATCGATCTATTGTGCTTTGCTCTACCTTGAACTGGCTTGTTTGCACAAGCCTTCCCACGCTCTGCCACTAACATTAGTCTCAGATATATAGCCACTCTGACCCACTAGGGGGCCCGGGTTAAAAATATTTTCTGGTCTGCAGAAGACTAACACAGGGATTTTCTGAAAATGATAGCTCCCTCAAAGGAAAGCTGAGAGTTATTTTTGTAAATACAGATACTGTTGTGTGAGTTAAAGTGCAGGGCTCCTGTTGTTTACTGCAGGCTCTGTTTTTGTAAGTGAAACTGTAAGGATGCTAAAAAAAATGTTGACCTGAGAGTCAGTGACTACAGGGCTCAGAATCAATTTGTTTCCCAATTTTCTAGGAAGTTCAGGCATCATCAGGACTCACACATCCCATATTTCCAGTCTTATTAGTAAACTGACCACCAATCTACAATTCGTCCATTTATCAGCTTATTCCGTTTTGAGCAAGAGGTGGGTTAATCTGAGTGCTGCTAGTCCAACAGAGAGCTAACAGAGGCAACCATTCAGGTCACATCCTTTTAAGAATCATAAAAATCCAGAACCATTTTTGTCCTAAACACTGCTAATCATTGCTCTGTGAACTGCAGCTGCAACTCTGGGCTCTGCATATCTTATATTGATGCTTGAATAAATGAACATTCTTGGAGCAGGAGCACTCTCTCTCTCTTTCTCTCTCTCTCTCTCTCTCTCTCTCTCTCCACACACACACACACACACACACATATATATATATATATATATATATAGTGATGACACTGATGTCACAGCAGGGGTGTGTTCTCCAGGGGGGCATCGAGTGGCACCAGCCCCAACTGATGACCGCCTACAAATGTTTTGGCCCCACTTGTGCCCCCTAAAATGAAGCCATTAGACAACATTACTGTTAATTTTATAATCCCCAAAATCATTAGATGAAAGCATGGATGGGACCAATAGGAATGTAACCGAGTATATTTACTGTAGTACTTTACTCTGGTTTAATGTTATTATTATATAATGCTGCTTTCTGCTTTTACTCCATTGTACAATCCTTAGTATTTATTTTAAAGCTTTAGTTGCCTATTGTTTTGCAGATAAATTGCATTATCATCGATCAATATTCTGAGAAATGTACGAGTAATTAAAATCTTCTGGCACTGCAACATTATATACACATCAATAAATCAGTAATTATGATGTAATAATGTCATATATAATTCTAAAAGTGCCATTCCACATAATGAGTACATTTACTTTAGTTACTTTAAAGATATTTTAAAAATGAACCTGTGCACTATTAAGCTACTTGATTAGGATTTTAACTTTTAGTTTGCTTTTAGTTAAGTAAAAAGTCTAAATACCTTTTCCCACTTTGCAACAATATTATCCAGCACAAGATTATGTTTAAGTTAATAAACTGGACACAGGTATTCATGTGAGCCGGTTCAACATTATGGGTAAAACTGTGTTCTGTTGTTACCTGCTGAATGGTAAGTGCAAAGAAGAAGGGTATAAATTTAATCTTTTTACTGACAACAGCCTTAACCTGTTAGACACTAAAATAAGAAAAAGATAAACCAATAAATAATAGAAATGTAGATGTTTGAAATGTCGATGAAATATAGTATGCCACTAAATGACAGAAAAGTTCCCGTTTTTTTCTTTACGATTATATTTCATGTTTACACAACAGGCGCACAGTAAAGTTTAAATGAAAGGTGAATGCTTACTAGGCTGCTATCTGCTTTGGACCTCTCCCATCTCGGTATTTGTCAGTAACTGAACTGAACTTGTGACCTTGTGTGTACTGTTGGTGCCTTCATGAGAATATTAAATGACATTATCTAGCAAATAACATGGCTTGCTACGTGGTTAGTTTTTTGTTTTGTTTTTTCAATTGATCTGCATGAACTGGACAAAGAGTAGAAAAGTCTGAGCTCCAGTTTTAGTGAGAAAGGACTGGTTTTAGCCAGGAAAAACCCTGCAACCCAGTACAGTACGCTCCAAGAAGAAATTATGCACTTCATTTAAATGCTCCATTTACATTTATGACCAGTATACACAAAAAGTAAAGCAGATGGAGTTGTGATTAATTTAGGGAAAAATTTAGCGAATAACTCAAGAATTGTAGCTATTCCTCTGATACAGTGTGACACACTTCTATACAGTATAATTTGTTCCTTTAACATACAGTGTGCACTTGTCACACCGAAGCGCTGAAGTTCATTTAGCATCTGTTTTTGAGCCTATCTTGTAAATTTTCCCATATTCAACATTCATTTTTTCCGAGTGTTTCGTTATCTTTCCCTCTGTTTTATCTGTTATATTTGATTTGTGAAATGCAAATGTCTGATGTCTCAGTGTAACAGAGTGTAAAATGTACTGGACAATACAAAAAGTAGCTTATTGTGTGCAGAGAGTTGAATATTGTGACAGTACAGCGTTGAAATAGAGAACAGATGATTCTCTGCTGGAGAATCAACTTTTCTACTTCATGTAATAATGCTGTGGAGCGTTATTACATGAAGTAGAAAAGATTCTTTTGTTGAGAGCTTTGCTAAATTGAATATAGAAAGTGTTCCACTGCCTGCCCAGTAAGTGGTACAGAGGGCAGTCAGGATTAGCTTACACATGATCAGTGGTGAAGGAAATCTGCATCTCAGTTCAAAGGATGAAGAAATCCTCCTTCACCTTTCATTGGCCAAAATTTTGATTCCTCTTCTGTTATAGCTGCTGTCTGTTTGGTGTCCATGCCACCTGTCATCGATCGCTGCCTTTACACCAGTTTAGAGTTTTTCACATATGCATGTACCAGCTTCTCTTTGAGAAGATGATACGCTAGCAGATTTCTTAGGTGTTGAGTGCTTTGTGGTGAGGGCTAAATCCTTGTGACCTGAACAGTTATTTTTCCAACAGCTTAGTCACTGAAAGGTCTCACTGGGATTCTTCTGGTGGTTTCTGTTGAGTTAACCGTCCTTGTAAGCATTTTATTGGCCTGAGTGCAAACCAGATCTGCAATGTCTTCCCTACTGCAAAGGTATCCTTCTCTTTGCACCAAAGTTGTAAAAGTAAACTGTAACTAAACAGAAAAAAACCAACCTAAAACTAGGTGTAAAATCGTTTCAGTTAATTTAAAAATGTAACTTTAAAATGTAATTACAAGCCCAAGTAAAACAATATGTTGTACTTAGACAAAAACACTACTAATTAAATGAAAGGATATAGCAAATGCATGACAGCTTGTTTCCACCACTCCAAACAAAACAAAATGAAAAATATTTCTTAGGAAAAGCATTTCTTGCCATCCATAAATCAAAAATTCAACTCATTAACTCAAACTTCAAGAAAATTAACTTAAAACCTGAAATATCAAGTTATTAAATTGAAATGTTCAGATAATAACCCCAAATTTTGAAGAAAAAAAAAGAACAAGGTTTTCTCATTGGCAGATATCAGCTTCTATACAAATGTCTTTAGTTTTAGTTTTAGTCCTTGTCTGCTGTGTCAAATGTGAGCACAACATGTAAAACAATACTACATTTGCACATATTATAATCAATTGCCTGAACAGAAGCATGCAGAATATATGTGCTAATGAGAGAGAGACAGACAGGAGGAAATTTGAAGGTGAAGGAGTGACCAGCATGGACAGGATTAGAAATCAGTACATTGGGGGGGCAGGTTAGGATGAGTGGATTGGAAACAAAGTAAGAGAGGAAAGGGTGAGATGTTTTGGATATGAGCAGAGGAGGGATAGTGGATATGCTGGATAAAAGGTTTTAAACATGTGCTGCCAGGCAGGAGGAAAAGAAGAAGAATACAGACAAGATTCATGGATGTAGTGAAGGAGGACATAGGATAGGGTGACATGGAGGTATGGAGTCTAAGGGGACCCCTAAAGGGAGTAGCGGAGAGAAGTTGGAGAAGAAGAAGTAGAAAAGTCAATTGCCTGGACAAAGTGTTTATATTGTTGTATGTTTTATTCTGGATTCTATGAATATTGCACTTAACCAATAGGCTAGCCTGAATGTGATAAAAATAAAATAACTGTAAAGGGACTAAGATCAACTAAAATGAACAAAAAATAAAACACTTTGACCTCACCCGCACTTCACGGACGCAGGATCTGCAGTTGGAGTTCCACCTCCAGGCCAGCGGCGACGCTGGAGTGCTGAGGGAGGCCGGTAGTGTGAGTTGGAAGTCGGTGTTAAGCTGGTTGGCTGGCACGGTCTGGTTGGTCGGTTCATGGTAGCCATGGCTCGAGTCGCTGCGCTACTGCTTTTACCGGTTCTTATTGAATCGGTATTATCAATTTCCTTCTTTTTACCGGTCAATACCAGAAAGTGTTTACGAGAGGAGATCCACAAAGACGTGCTGGTCACGGGGGAGTATGAAATAAGCGAGCAGGCGAACACGAAAACTAATCTGAAGGTGAGCGCAGACCTGCTGGCTAGCTACCCTCACCGTAACCAAGTTTGTGTCGGGGCCGTAATGGCTTAACTCTGATTTCTAATGACCTGATGCACCGCTTATAAGTGAATCTCGTGGTTATATATGTTAAATGGAGTCGTTTCTGCTGCGGAAATGTCTACTGTTGTTAGCATTCTAGCTAGCCCAGGCCCCGAAAACCTCGGCTTCCTGGTTTGAGAAGCTAATTAGCCAGCTGGCTACCGTCAGTGCTCGCTAACACTCCCGTTCAGGTTAATTTGAGGGATAATTTACATTAAAAAAATAAATAAATAAATTTAGACACCTCTGTGAGCACTCACTGTAACACACAGTGCACGTATTTATATTAAAGCATTGGAGAAACATCCCTGCCGGTGACTCCGTCTGGGCTCTGCTGCTGTTACACGTCAGTCTTAGGGTCCATTCAGCTGGCAAGCACAGCCTAGCCACATTAGCACATTAGCTTCCACCACGTCAGTGATGGTTTGTAGTATTTCAATGAAGATGTCAAAAGATTTTCCTCACAAAAGAGAAAATGGTGGTTTTTATACTATTACAGATTCCACTGCGTCCTTAAGTTTTTATTTATTTATTTTTTTGTTGTTTACTCCCCTCATGCTCTAACAGCTGTCAGTTTCAGGGCTTGCATGGGGTGTTGCAGGTTTGCATTTTCAGACACATGTAAGGATGGCCAGCAACCATCATCACAATCTCAGCCTATCGATCTAGAAAATGACACGGTTGAAGTGTCTGGAATCCTCACGTTGGTATTATAATAATACCATTATTAGTGATAATGGTGAATAATTTAAAGTTCCCACATTTAAGAGGAAAGTAATTCAGTATTGATTTTAACAAATATTTCAGTTAATATTCTGCTGTTTCTTTGGCTCTTGACTGTTGTTTGTTTTTTGCTTTTGCGTATCTTTGCAGATCACAGACTCCTCTGGCCACACTCTTTACTCCAAGGAAGATGCCTCAAAAGGAAAGTTTGCATTCACCACGGAGGACTATGACATGTTTGAGGTTTGCTTTGAGAGCAAATCGCCCATGGGTAAGCATGTCAACCCCCCATATGTGTTATGGACAGCTGCTGCTGTTCACACACACTTAACTTTACAATGACCAAGACATAAAACTTTCTGATTAACCATTTAACCCACAGGCTTCATGTGGTATTACTTATTATTTTTAGTACATTTTTGCAGTGATATGGGGTTGTATGGACAGATGGTCATGGATTTGTATGGAATTGAAAAATGTAATTAATGAAAATGATTAATAAAAAAATTAATACAAATGATATCCCACTCACTGTTGGCAATTAAGGTGACTGGTGACAACAACTAGTGCTAAATGTTCTTAAAGAGTATTACATTTTTTTATCTATTTTTTGCATTATGGGGGATTTCTACATTTCAAATAGGGTGAAGAAATAAGAAAGGAAGAAATTCTCATCATCACATCAGGCCAAAATTTAAAAATCAAGTGTCTATACGTTTTATGTATTGATTCCTATTTGCACAGTGGCTGTTAAGAAAATTTAAAATGCTTGTCTTTCCTGGTTTGTAAGTTAAGGATTTTTAGTCCAAGCTTCACAAAGTGCTATAAGAGAATACAGTTTTAAATGCTCAGTTTAAATGTTTCAGTGAAATTGAATATGATGATTAAAGTTTTTTGCTCTTTTAATCAGGAACTGGAAGAGTGCCTGACCAGCTGGTCAATCTGGACATGAAGCACGGTGTTGAGGCCAAAAACTATGAAGAGGTCAGAATCAGTCCGAAATGTATGTTTGTTTTGGTATAAATGATGCAGATGGTGTCTTGTAGACTAGGTCAGTAGCTTTTCTTCAAGCTGCTTACAACTGGTTCACTGTTAATAGGTTCAGTCTCATGTTAATCAAATGTTATGGAAGAGTAATCTGGCAGTTATGAACTCAGTGCCTCCTTTTTTAAACCTTGTCTTTTTTTTCCTGGATCTATTGCTGTAGTTGCCTTTTGTTGAAGGACAGTATTGACGTCAAGGTGCTCTGGCTTCGCATCATTCAGTTTTTCTTGTATAGGGACGTATTTTGTGTATTATCACAGTACTTGGGTGCCCTTCTGAAAATGTATTACCGCTAACTGTGACTGCCTTGGGCAACACTTTAAAAATTTAGGCGTGATAAAGAGCTGTGAGCTGACGATCAGTCCTCCCTCCCCGCCCACACACAGGGCGCAAACATTACGTGCTGTTCTTTGCGTGTTGGTGGATGTTTGGCGAGACTTCCAAGTGGGCATTCCTGTTTGTGGGTAGCTGCAATTTCAGCTCCACCCACCATGTATTCACCTACATAGATGGACATTTACTTATTGAACAAATTTGTAAGCTTTTCAGTGGAGGGTGTAGTTAAATATACTGAAAGGATTCCTCACTGTTGCACAATACTTGAGAATGTGTGCTTAGCATGCCGGCTGTGGTGTGCCACGTTTCTTTGATAATTTGGCAGCTCACTGGTTTTTTTTTTTAACATCCAAGGTCCTAATGAGTGAATGGTCTTTTTTTTTTTTTTTTAATTTTATTTTTTTTGTTTGTTTGTTTCACACAACTAAAAGATGCATAGAGAAATCAAATGGAGACATTCAAACCTGTGTTTTGGGCATTTTTCCAGGCTTTTCTTGCACTGACAAGAATTTGTTCTAGTGGCTTACATCCAGTCATGCACAAAAATAAAAAAATAACCAGGGGTTGCCACATAGCCAAGAAACTTTCTGACGCAACACAAAAAAATTGGGCGAGTGAGTTCACACTAGTTGAGTTGGTACACGTTGTGCATTGATATCATAAAACGCTGTGGTTGGTTGTGGTTGCGGAACAAGGCCAACCACACCTAGGCTTTTCTCAGGTGCAGTTGTTCACACCAGAGTTCAGATGGCAGGTTCGCATGATCCTGTGTAAACAGGAATGCTTTGGCATACACTCGGCACTAGACTGACACCTGCTGGACAAATTATTTAATAACGCTTCTTCTCAAGCTGCAGTGCTACCTTGTCTACCATTTGCCTCTGATCACTTTTTTGTCCCTCCAGATTGCCAAGGTGGAGAAACTGAAGCCTCTTGAGGTTGAGCTCAGGCGCCTGGAAGACCTCTCTGAGTCCATCGTGAACGACTTTGCTTACATGAAAAAGAGAGAAGAGGAGATGCGGGACACCAATGGTAAAACAACCCAGCGCATACATAGCCATTCAGTAACTCTCTCACTGAATTCAGTTCAATTTTATTTATATAGTGGCAAATTACAACAACCATCACCTCAAGGAGCTTTATATTTTAAGTTAAAAACCCAGCAATCCCAAAAATCACACAACTCCTTATAAACATGCACTTGGTGACTGTGGGAAGGAAGAACTCCGATTTAGCATAAAGAAACCTCTAGCATACCATTCTCGGGGAGGAGCAACCATCTGCTGCAAATGTTCCTGTGTTATTGTTTTCTTAGGAAGTATCTAAAGACATCAGAGTAAAGTTGTCTGCTTGTAGTGGTTACTTCAATGATGAACAAGAAGTATTGCATCACTGTCCTATAATATGGCTACCCTTTTTTTGGTCACCTGTCTACAGAATCCACCAACACACGCGTGCTGTACTTCAGCATATTCTCCATGTGCTGTCTCATTGGGCTGGCCACATGGCAGGTCTTCTACTTGCGGCGTTTCTTCAAGGCTAAGAAGCTGATTGAGTAGAGCGACCCGCTCCCAGCTCCTTACCTCGCGGGACGCTGCCTGACGGTCAGCCAACACATCCAAACATCCACCCTCCTTGGACTAGCTTCAGCAAACAACAGCAAGTGGGGGCTCAAAATCTAGTTTTCGAGGCTGAGAGAGAGAGAGAGTACCAAGGTTTTCTTCTGGGGAAAAATTAAAATTAAAATTAAAAAAAAATCACCTGCTTATTTAGTGGTTGGAAACATGAAAAGCGCTGTAGGGAGAAATGCACTGTAAGACGTGGGAGATGTCCATCTCTGTGGTTGACATTTCTGTCTGCACTGTTTCGAATGTTGCAGCTCACTGAATAAGAACTTGTTCCTTCGACCGTTCGTTGAACAGCGATGTTTGATTTTGAGCTCAGTCTGAATGGATGTGCCACGAACGAATGTCTTTTGTCCTCCTGTTTATACACTTATTCTTTGCCATGCCAAGTAAACTAGATCCTTGGTGCCCTTTTATCAAGTGAAGGGTCTTTGAAAACACAGTTTGTTGTTACTTTGATGAGACAATTGGCAACCACTGAACTTCTGTGTTTTGTCACTTAATTTGCATACATGTCTGGTAGCTAAATTAACTGTTTAGTTTGTTTTTTTTCATATTGTAATTACCACTTAGTTCTTTCAACTGGTAATTTTCTCATTCTTTTTGGGGGTCGTGAGTTGTCAGTAATATTCTTAGTTGTAAATTAGGTCATTTCTATGGGCTCTTGCATAGAGTTTTGTTTTGGAACATTAATATCACCTATCAAATGAAGCAAGGAACCGAAAACCTTGTTCCTAGGAAGGAATTTGTAACGTCCTATGTACATGGCTATGAGTAAAAACACCCTCCTGATTTCTATTATACAGTTTATACATATATATATATATATATTTGTGAAAGCTTCTCCTGTCAGAGTGCAATGGACGGAGGTGTTGAAATGTAAAGCTATCCAAGCATTTTCAGTCATAGGCCTTTCTTCTTGACACTGGTAGAGCTAATTATTCTTCTGAATTTTCCCAAATATCGGTTCCCAACTACAATATGTGCAGATCCATCCAACATGCTTCTTTCCAGCAGAAATGTTTTGGCTTGGGTGGTTGCAGATTGTTTTTGATGGGGATAAATTAAAGCATCTGTCATGGGGTACATTTTTAACAGTGAACATTGTGCGCAGTCACTGATTTTTATGTTGACTGATTAAATTTTGTAAATTTGTGTTGGGCTTTTATTCAATAAACTATTGGATGGATTTACATTATTTTTGTTTTGTCACTTGAATTGCCTATTTAGGCATGTTTGAAAAGTAGGACATGCATGTAGAGTGCATGTACTCTCACTGGCCAATTTGTTATGTACACCTGCTCAACTACCAAATAGTGCATGTATCTAATCAATCGCATGGCAGCAGCTCAGTGCATTTAGACATGGTCAAGACAACCTGCTGAAGGTCAAGCTGAGCATCAGAATGGGGAAGAAAGGTGATTTGCGTGGCTTTGAATGTGGCATGCTTGCTGGTGCCGGATGGGCTGGTCTGAGTATTTCAGAAACTGCTGGTCTGCTTGAATTTTCTCCACACAACCATCTCCAGGGTTTCCAGAGTATGGTCTGGAAAAAAGGAAACTATCCATTGAGCAGCAGTTCTCAGAAGTTGGGCGAAACTCCCTCATTGATGCAAGAGGTCAGAGAACGACCAGATTGTTTTAATCATTTTTAGTCACGTTTTTATTGTATTTTTACAGTTTTAAATACATCAGCAACCTCCATTAATATTTATTTTTTTTTTTTGCTTTCTATGTGTCCAACATGTTACATATGCATGTTCTGTATTGTTTAGCTGTAAAGAAGGCTAAAGAGCAAATTCTGCTCTTATTTCTCATGTACTAATGCTTTATAGCAGACAAAGCCTGTTTGACTACAATGGCAGCTGTCACTGCAGTTAGACTGTCATTCTTGTGTTACTGTTGGTTGATTGAAAGGAAATGGTAGCTCAAAAAAACACTTGTTACACCCAAGGTATGCAGAAGAGCATCTATGAATGGACAACACACAGAAGCTTGGGCAGATGGGGTTCAGCAGCAGAAGACCACATCAGGTGCATTTCCTGTCTGCTAAGAACAGGAAACTGAGGCTACAGTTCATGCAGGCTCACCAGAATTGGACAAATGAAGATTTGGAGTAAAGAACGTGAAGACATGGATTCCTATTGCCTCGTATCACTGGTTCAGGATGGTAGTGGTGATGTAATGAAGTTGGGGATGTTTCTTTGGCAGCACCTTGTTGAATCTATGCCACAAAGAATTAAAGCAGTTCTGAAGGCAAACAGGTGTGCTACTGAAGTGTGTTTATGTTTGTTTGTGACTGTTATTGAATCTGCTGAGTGCTACAGTTTCTAACACGATGGCTTCATGGTGAAAGTGTGAAATTAAAGGCTACTTGGTGCTTTCATGTTTGACACTTTCCAGTAGCCTAATGTTTAGATGTGGAAGTCACCTTTTTTATTTATTTTTTTGCCATATCAAAGTGAAAAAAATCAATTCAATAATTTTAGTAATAAACGGTCTAGAACTACACTAAAATTCAGTGTTAAACAGAATTGCTAACAAATTAAAACCAAGCATAAAACAACAGGTGTCTTCTTTGTCACAGCCTGATTACACTCAAATTTCCTGTCACACTCTGATTTTAAACCAAAAATCCAAACATCCCATCACCATGACAGCGGTTATCTAGGCTGGTCAGAGAACATGACTCACTAACCCATTAATCTCACTTTTTAGTACAACTCTTTCTGCTGATCACAGTAATGACCAATAAAATTTCTTTCTGCATGCTTTAAAGCACATGAATAATGATCACTAATGAGTAATTAGTGATCAAACTGTCCAGAAGATGATAACCACCTAAACACAGCTAGGATGCATGCAACATGGCATATGCGAAGAGATGATGGAGCAATTAACCTGATGTAGAAGATGCTTTAATCCAAAGAATTTTCAATAGATTAAACCTCTGCAGTGAGAAGAGGCAGATGCCAGCAAAAGATAAAAGGTGAGCAACTGTATTGTTATCTTCATGTTTTGTGAGGCGATACTTTAAAATGTCTTATATGCATTTAAAATGCTTGTGTCTCAAAGAGGAAGGCTGACAGTCACGACTGTTACTGGAGGATAATACAGAGACGTCAGGGTGTGCTTTAGTTAGAGATTCCATTTATAGTTTGCCATCAATTATTTAGACTCCCAGATCAGCACCAGAGGATACATGCACCATAATCACTATCCACCAGGGTCAATACAAAATCGTGATTGTGACAGACAATACCCTCAACGTTAATTTCAAGGTGATGGATCATCATGTGACTGCGCTCTATTATCGCATCTGTTATGATCCCCCTGCATAAAACAACAGTCCCATACTAGTGAGTCGCCATATTCTCCAAAAATATATGCTACTTACAGTAAAAATCCATGAAAAGTGAGCAGTATTTCAAAGTACTTGACCTACGTACAGTGTTACAATGACTTAATATCAAGGCCAAACTTCCTCTCAGCCACAGATTCAAATAACCAAGGGCTGCTTGAGAATATAACCCCCTATTAAACAGCTGACAAGGATACAAAAAGTTCTAAAAGGGAGAGGATTTATTTCGGTTTCATCATATTGAGCCACATGTAAAATCCTACTCTTTAGGAAATATGTTTTCAACAGTGCAAGTTGATCAATTTCATATCAATGACAGTCTGTCAGTGACAGAAAGAGGAAAAACGTCTTGTGATGGGTGTATGTCTTAATGTATAAGTTATTTAGTTATAGATTTATTTATTTATTTTGCATTTTTACAGTCTGTTTAAATTAATTAGGAGTGGACCAGATCTAATAAACTGTCAACTTTGTGTAAATATACTGTAGCAGCCCGTTCACTAATTTCTCAATTAAAATGTTTTAACAATACATAGACAATTAATATCTACTATTTTTACTGCTATGATAGTAACTATTAATATTACTGTAATTAATCTTTCTTGCACTGTTTTCCATTTCTCTTAAAAAGCCACTTCTTTCAGCCGCTCTTGGTTTTCATTCAGTGACTACAGCCCAAAATGGCCATAAAATGGAATATTTGTCAACAAAGAATTGAATGAAATGGAAATAGCACAAAGTCTTGACCAGAAAGGTGTATGCTTAAGCTTAAGCTTGTTATATCTTCAATTTATACAGAGCATATTCTCATAAATAGCAAGCAATACTTTTATTATGGAATCTTATTTCTGCTACTGGGAAAACTAAAATTAAAAACTTTTCGTCGATAAGTCAAACGTTGGAGTTATTATCTCAAAATTTCAGCTTATGTACTCAATCTTCAGAGACAATAACTCGAAATGGATCATAGCATACATGTTCAAGTCCAGGTTTTGAGATAATAACCCGGTATTTTTTATTTATGTTTTTTACGATATATAAATAATAATTAAAAAAAATATCTTTTACATTTCACTTTCAGACTGTCATTTTACTGTAGAAATGAGAAATTGTTGAAATTCATCCCACTTTACTGTAACGCACGTGAAGCAGCCGACCAATCAGATGACAGCGAGCTCACAGCCACCCGGATGTACTCCCGAAGTATTTCCTCCTCAAAACACTGCCATGGTGGAAATATTGCGTGACTCGGGTGTTACAGTGACAGCTTTTTAAAACAGTTATGCCGGGCCCATACAAAGAAACAGACCTAACCGAGAGGGTTGAGGCGTTCCTGTCCGACCTGAAGCGCGGGGGGACCGGGGCGGGACCTCTGCGGGGCTCGGCGGAGACAGCCCGAGAAACGACAGCCCTGCTCCGCAAAATTACAGCCCAGGCTCGGTGGAGCAGTGCAGGTGCCGAATGCCGCTTATTGTCGACACAGTGCAGCTAACTGCAGTGACGGCTGCCATTGTAGTCAAACAGGCTTTGTTTTTAAATCTGGTATAACACCTTAGTATATGAGAAATAAGAGCAGAGGTTCCTCTTTAGCTTTCTTTACAGCCAAACGATACAGAACATACATGTGTAACATGCTGGACATGTGGAAAGGAAAAAATGGAGGTTGCTATGTAAAATCGTACACAAAAAATATTCTTTCCCAAGATTTTGGTCTTTTACAAACATCTTCTCGGTTTCAGGTGATCTGATGGAAATAATCCGCAAAGAGGGGAGGAGAATGACAGCAGCCCAGCCCTCAGAAACCACAGTGGGTAACATGATCAGACGGGTGCTGAAGATCATCAGAGAGGAATATGCCAGGTGAGGAAGCCACCAGGCATGTGGAGATTGTTGCCCACTTTTGATCTGCATATTTGTTGCAATTAAGCAAATATAAAGTGAGGTTAAAGAATCGCAATTCCCAAAAAAGTTGGGATGCTGTGTGAAATATAAATAAACAGAGAATGGAGCGATTTGCATGTCTCATAAACCCATATTTGATTTGTGGTAGAACATAGAAAACATATCAAACGTTTAAATTGAGAAAATGTACCATTTTCAAGAAAAATATTTGCTCGTTTTTAATTTGATAGCAACGTGTCTGAAAAAAGTTGGGACGAGGGGAACAAAAGGCTGGAAAAGTAAGTAGTACTAAAAAGAAACAGCTGGAGGAACATTTTAAAACCAATTAGGTGAACTGGGAACAGGCCAGTAACATGACTGGGTATAAAAGAGCATCTTAGAGAGGCAAGACTGAAAATCAGGACTGGATGCCTGTGATATTCAGGCCCTCAGATGGCAGATGGCATCAAAAACAGAAATGATTCTGTCATGGAAATCACTGCATGGGATCAAGAGCACTTACAGAAATCATTGTCTGTGTTCATCTGTGTTCAACCACAAATGCAGGTTAAAGCTATACCATGTAAAAAAGAAACCATATGTGGACATGTTCTAGAAACGCTCTGCTCTTCTTAGGGCCAAAACTCATTTAAAATGAAATGAGTGAATGAAATGAAGTGGAAAACTGTTCTTTGCGCCATCAGTGCTGAAAGCTGTTTACAGGTTTTAGAGCAACATATGTTCCCATTCAGACATTGGCAAACTGCATCTTGTACAGCAGCATGGCTCTGTAGTAGAAGAGTTTGGGCTCTGAGCTTACCTGCCGGCAGTCCAGACCTTTCACTATCTGGAAACATTTTGTGCTCGTTGAAGTAAAGTAAATGTGACAAAGAAAACCCAGGACTGTCGAACAGCTAGAATCCTCCAGCAGCTTTTCTCTTCATTTATTTTAACACTGTTGTGTTAAAAGAGATGTGAGATGTGTCGCTGCCCTCAAATTCAAAACAAACTAATGATCTGCAATTTCAAGTTTTTTCTTCTGTCCCTTAAAACCATTTGACCTCACAGTAAAGTTGGCAGCCGTGAAAGGCATGTAAGATCATACCAGAGATTAAAGGATGAGAATAAATTGCTTAGAAATACTTAAGCTAAAGATAGCTCAATTACTTTGTCTTTTTTGTGAGATTTGTGCTTAGCTGAGTTTTTATTTCAGATCTCGGGGCAGCAGTGAAGAGGCGGACCAGGAATCCCTCCACAAGTTGCTGACCTCTGGGGGACTCAGCGAGGAGAACTTCAGGCAACATTTCGCTCTCCTCAAAGCCAACGTCATCGAGGCCATCAATGAGCTACTCACCGAGCTGGGTAAGTTGTGTTTTAAACAAGCTAGCTTCAGTTTGTATTTTAAATCACTTAAGTTCTCAGTGTCCATTATTTCATTTTTCAGAGGGAACGACTGACAACATTGCCATGCAGGCCCTGGAGCACATCCACTCTAATGAGGTCATCATGACGATCGGCCGCTCACGCACTGTGGAGGCCTTCCTCAATGATGCTGCACGCAAACGCAAGTTTCACGTCATTGTGGCAGAGTGTGCGCCTTTCTGCCAGGTAGTTCAGCTACATCAGCTGTAAAGGAAATACTAAATGTCTAACTTTAGATAGAAAACACAGTTCCTAATTTTATTTCTTCACCTCCCAACAGGGGCACGAAATGGCTACAAACCTCTCAAAAGCTGGCATCGAAACAACTGTTATTGCAGACGCTGCCATATTTGCAGTCATGTCTCGAGTTAATAAGGTACTTAACAGCTTAAGGAGACCTTAACACAGTCATGTTAGAGCATGTAGGTGAACTTGTGTCATGATCTTTTTGCAGGTCATCATTGGTACACAGACAGTTCTAGCAAATGGAGGCCTGAGGGCCATCAACGGGACACACACACTGGCCCTTGCAGCCAAGCACCACTCCACACCTCTCATTGTTTGTGCTCCCATGTTCAAGCTCTCACCTCAGGTAAGAAATTACTCCAAAGTCAGAGTTCTCTCCTTTCTACCCCCATAAATGATTATACCCATATTTCTGTGAACATGATATATCATATTTCAGTTTCCGAATGAAGAGGATACCTTCCATAAGTTTGTCTCCCCACATGAGGTGCTCCCATTCACTGAAGGTAACATTTCCAACAAAACTGACTTCAACCTTTGGAAAATCCTTTTCAGATTTGGACATAAAAATCCTCTTTGTCAGTTTTTCTTGAAGCACTCACAGTTTGCTGTTTGTATTTCAGGTGAGATTCTCTCAAAGGTGAATGTGCACTGTCCTGTTTTTGACTATGTCCCACCCGAGCTCATCACGCTGTTCATCTCCAACATTGGAGGACATGCACCGTCATATATCTACAGACTGATGAGTGAACTTTACCACCCAGAGGACCATGAACTTTAATCAGTGTATTTAACAAATAAATAGAAATGAATGACTTTGCAGTGTAGTTTGAGTCTTCTTTGATGTGGTTTCACTTTTTGTACCTGAAGTTTTTTTTCTTCAATAAAGTTGAAACATCAGAGCTGTTAAGAACAGCTGAGGTTATCGTGTCCCATCAGTACAGATAAACTATCATCATATCATAATGAATAGCACTGACTTCCCTTTAATGGAACAATGGATCCAAACTACTATGTGAAAACAGAGTCACGTGATCCTGATGAACAGCAGACTGTAATTGCAGCTGTTGTCCAGGTGGAGGTGATGTAGGACAAACAGAGCAGCAGGGTGATAAGAAGAATAAGACTTGGAAAAAGTCAGATTTCATCACATTAGTGCAGTATTTCCCAACCTTTTGGAGCCACGGCACATATTTCACATCAGAAAAAATCACACGGCACACCACCGAACAAAGAATTGGTTCGTTTTGTCCCCAGTATACCTTTTTTGCTTTCTTCTGACCACTACTCATGCTAGGGCCTTCATCTAGCTCGGAATTTTCTACAGGACCCGGGTCAGATTGACTACTTTTTCTTTTCAAATATTTATCTATCGCTATTACGCACTGACAGCATGACTATTATGTAATTTCTTCTTCATCATCTTCTGTGTTACTGGCAGTTGGCAACCCATTTGATTCGAGCAGATAGTTGCCCTCTAGTGGAAGAGAACGTAATTGTTCTCCGCGTGCGCCGGTTGCTTGGAGCACTAATCAGGTGGAACCAGATAATCTTCCACGGCACACCTGATCATTTCTCGCGGCGCACAGTGGTTGGAAAACACTACATTAGTGTCAGTGTGAACATGTCCAAAGAGAGAGCTGTGAGTTGAACACAAGTAATCCTGTTCCTCTGGTGGAATTTTTTCAAATTATTCAGGACTTCACAGTGTTGATGATTACAAAAAGGCACAGGGATGACAAGCACACAACTAAGAGATCTTTGGAATTAACAAATATGTTCATGATTTCAGTGATTATTATTGTTAGTTGTTTTTTTGTTTTTTTTTCCAGAATGACCCAACAAACAGCAACTTGGAGGTCTAACAGATCATTGAAAAATTTCGCTGTCAGAAGTGGGATTCGAACCCACGCCTCCAGGGGAGACTGCGACCTGAACGCAGCGCCTTAGACCGCTCGGCCATCCTGACATATGTCTGCTCGACCCTAGTTGAATAATCTCGCACAGCTTCTGTTTAATATGTCTGACATACACAAAAATAAATAAAAATGATGACAAAGAAGGAAAAGAAAACAGTTTGTGTTAAATTTTGTAAGTCAGATAGAGATCAATAGATGAGGTGTGTGTGGACAGCGAATGATTAGATGTCAACAACTTGATTGGATCGCCAAAATGTGAAGATGTGACGTCCAGTGAGGGAAGCGTGAGAAAACGTAAGCAAGTATAAAAGTGATGTAAAGAACGGATTCCGGGTTCTTTCCTTTTGTCTTCTGCGAAATGAACAGTTCGGAGATTGAATCTAAGAGGTTCACAGTAGAAAGTTCAAGCAGCAACGCTAAAGGGGGAACCACAGCTCAACATACGAATTGAGCTCCACTGAATGCTTTGGTGCTTTCCTGTTGGGTGATCAACATTAATGCATCTTTGGGTCTAGTAGTGCTCATCCTTTCTCCAGCCTCTCCTCACCAAAGATAAGAACAAAGTCTGTATTAGCTCAGAGATAAGTGTAGCTTAAATAATTCAATTATTGTTTTGTGATTTTACTTGATTTTGCTTTGCTCCTGCTAAACTGCTTTAATAAAACGTAATTAAAGTCTAAATTGTGGACATTCCGTTTGTGAAACAGTGAATGTAAAAGTCTGAGTATTATTCTTTATTAGTGCAAATAGCACTTATATGTGAAACAGCTGGACGATTTGGAGGTAGTTACTAAGGGGCGAGTCCGCTCACTTTGAGTGCCTATTTCTGTCTCACACTGTGAAATACACACTGTCAGTAGTATAAAATACTATTAATATGATACATACAGCGCTGGGGAATTTTTATTACTATTATTATAGTAAATATTTTAAAATATAGTATCCTACAATATCATTCATACTGAACGTGTTGCTGAATACTTTTTGGCAGGTTGCCATGATCTGACAGGTTGGGCGATCAAGTGCTCTCAGAGGGGTTCCATGGTGTAATGGTTAGCACTCTGGACTCTGAATCCAGCGATCCGAGTTCAAATCTCGGTGGGACCTGACTTTTGCGAGGTGAAACCATAGTGCATGTCTTCTCTGGCACATTGAAATTGTGAAAGTTACAGAGGGGTCGCTGAGTGCTGAATAAATGAACAGGCTGGTTCTCAGGAGAATATGATAAATTCAGCACTGTTTTGTGTTATTTTTTAAGCATTACTGATCAAATCAGGGCTGGCCTTCATTATTCTGATTATCAGCCTTTTACCATGAAATTCAAATGTAATCACTTAGAGAAACGAATATGTCTCATTTGTCTTCAATGTTACGATTCTACTCTACAATTTTATTCCTGATCATCTTCTAGGGGAATAATTTTTGGCAGGTTTCCATGACTGATCAGTTGTTGACAGAGACATAGGTTCCATGGTGTAATGGTTAGCACTCTGGACTTTGAATCCAGCGATCTGAGTTCAAATCTCAGTGGAACCTGAGACTATCACGTCAAAAGAAAATGAACTTTCAAGTTCCTAATCTTTAACAGCAGGTTAATGTTTTAGAATATCTAGGTAGCCATGTGACCTTTTAACAGCACCAAAATGCGGTCATCAGCATCATTTTCTTTTGTGTATGTAGGCTAATATTTTCTTTTCATTCTTACTTTTTTGCAGGATCAGTGAGTGTTTATTTAAATATAAACATCCTTAACAGCTCTCCGTGACTTCACAATGGAACATCAACTAAAGGAAATGAGAGAACATGGTGTTCCTCCATCAGTAGATCTCCCGAGACTTGAAGACTCAGTGTTCTTGTTGTTATGTGTCAGGAGTATCCGAACAGTTGAGACGCATTTTCATAGCCATCACAACTAAATTCACATCCAGATAAGGTTAGTGGGCTGGTTACTGTGACACTGATATCTGTATTTGTATTTGTCATATTTGTTGCTCCAATTTTCAACAGTTTCTATAATTCCATTTATATGTTTATATGACAAAGTCTGACAGCTGCAGGACATGATATGACCATGTAAGACAGCATAGGATTCTGAATCCAGTGATCAGACTTGTAAGCTCGGTGAGTTCTGACTTTGTGAAGTCAAATGCAATGATTCTGTCTTCCAGATTAAGCTGAACTTGTCCTCCTGTTAACCACCAGCCATATTATCACTTCTGTAACATCCATAATAATAATAATAAGGAAAGTAGGGCCAGAAAGGGAGGGTGATGACAAATGATTCTTCAAAATTGGAGCTACAGTGGAAGGTTCGTGCAAACCGTGGTGTTTACGAAATTCAGTCCAAAATTTCAAAGAGTTGATGACCACAAGATTCTGTGAAATGTTATGGATCTTGAGAGGAAGTGGTACACAGATATGAAAGTGTATCGAGAGCTTTGAGGCCCATAGCTGTATTTGATAGATGCAAGGCATGATATGAACTCTTCGAAAAAAAATTGTCAGCTGTCTAGAATTATTAAAGTCACCAGAGTGTGCACCTGGAGGAGTCTCGATGGTTGAGCGTTCTAAGGCACTGTGCTTGGATTGCAATGTGCCCTGGAGGCATGTGTTCAAATCCCACTTCTGACAGTGGCTTGAGAAGATATATATATATATATATATATATATTTTTTAAAAACTTAAAATTGTTGTATGCAGTCATGTTGTACATTGGTAT
>VVHJ01046469.1:0-25155 GCA_015107715.1 Tylochromis polylepis
TAATTAAGCCCTATATATCCCTGTGAAAAGGACATTTAGAAAACACTGCATAATAACCCTCCATTAAACCATTCAGTGCTACATTATTTTTGCTTGTTCTTAACTATTTTGCAACCAATCAATATGTACTCATACGTACATGGAAGTATTCACAAATACAGCTACTTGTGAGTAAAATCTTGTGGAACAGATTCCACAACCAGTACCTTATTCTCTCTTTGCAGACTGCTTTGACAAAGTCCTTCACACGAGGCTGTGTGAAGTGCTGATCATAGTACTGGATCAGCTTAGAGTAAATAGTTGGCACAGCCATGAACACATTAACCATGGGAGCCTTGGAGCTCAGCAGCATCTCCCACACCTGTGGGGGGAGAGAGAGAAAGAGAAAGAGAGAGAGAGAGAGAGATAAGCACAACACATAAGTGAAGAGGGAAGGAGGAGGAGAGATAAGGAAAAGAAAATCAGTATATCTAACGGTGGGGCATTGCAGACTAAATTATTAAATCCAGATTCATTCCATTAGTTTTAGAGGGAAAAAGGTGACATTTTTTCATTTATTTGATGTAAATGGCAGAGTGAAGTCCAGGCAGCAGCCTCATATTAAACCTGTCAACATAATGCAGAAAAAAAAGACAAGCAAAAAATGCCCAGATTTGTAAAGGTCAGGAGGAAGAAAATAGCCGGCTGCCCTGGACTGCAGCGGTATTGCCGGCCAGTTAAAAGACCTTCTGTGCAGCTACTTTTGACAAATGTGCTTTTCGACTGCCACAAAACTAGCCACTCTCATCCTCAGCTGCATCAGACGTGCCACCTTCAGCACACACGGGCACTAATGCACGTAAACACATGTCGCCAACTACATGCACATCTAAACATACCGTATGACTATCACATAAACTCACTTGTTCAAGGACAAAGTCATTTTACAGACCCAGCCCCGCCCACTCAACCTCATTCCTCACCCACGCTCACACACAGAGTCTGGGTACATTGCAGTAGATGGCAGAAGGATGGGACGACAGCATGAATTAAATGAAGGTGAACGACGGCGTCTCTAAGCCCCCGCACCCTCACCACCACCAGTGCCCCCCTCCAAGCTGTCTCTCCTCTCAGTCTACTCAATCTCACTTCTTCTTCATTCATTCTGCCTCTATTTTCCAAGTGCTCCGTTTTCACTCTCTACTTTCATCTCTGACCCCACATCTTCCCTTCATCCCCCCCTCCTCTTCTCTCACCCCCCATCTCACATTCACTTAGCTTCTCTCTCCATTTCGTAATTTCCTGCTTCACTGCCTCTGCAGTCTCTCTCTCTTTCTCTCTGTCAGACACACACACCTAGACACATACTCACACACAGAAAAATGCACTCTCTCCCATCATTGCGCTCACCTGAAGTAACACCACATCCTTCTTAATGTGCCAGCAATTTCTAAACTCTCCCTTCCACTTCTCTTTTGTGTGACCCCCACATCACAGACTCACCCAATCTATTATCCACAAAATTATCTTCCTATTACTTCCTCTGCCTCTAACAAAAACATGACTCAAACACACAGACAAATACGGCTAAGATGATTAAGATATGCCAACAGTACAATTTAATCAAATCCCAATCCAGTCTCCCACAATAGCGTTACAGGCCGATTTAAAAATTGCAAGCAACCTGTGGTTCACGTGAACAGATACAGAATAAAAGTTTGAGGAGAGAAAAGGATGATTAGCTGAGCGTGCCCTGACCATACTGGGTGGTGTCTATCAAGTGCAGTGAAGCGCTCCCACCAAGCCCACTCTAGGCGGGAGAGGAAGGCAATTTATGTCCGTCAAAGAGCTGGCCTCCACCTAGGGGACAGGATGTGGTGAGAACTGAGAGCTATGGCCTGCATCCTAAACAACTTCATGAGCCCTGCACTCAACATAAGACCCGAATACAGTTCTTCCCGAGAACTGGGTAAATAAAACCTCAGATGAGCAACAATATGTGATCTTACGCTGTTTCATTATTATTATTGTTTTTTTTTAACAAAAACTAAACCAAACTGCAGAATCAGTGTGTGAAAAACTAAGCGCAGCCTTACAAAACCACAGGAATTAAGAGCATAAGTAGCAGCCAGATGCTGCTAATCAAATGCACTTGATTAAGCAGAAATTTTGGCAGCTTGTTGGTCTGGAGCATTCAGGTGTGTGTTAACACAATGCCAAGGTGGAAAGACATCAGCAGTGATCTTAGAGAAGCAAGTGTTGCTGCCCATCAAACTGGAAAAACTGGGTTTTAAAGACATTTCCAAACAATATGCATAATAAAGACATTTGCCAATCTTTCCAGGAGTGGATGTCCTAGCAAATACACCCCAGTGCTCACAGAAACTTCAAATAACCCAAGAGCTACATCTCAGGCTCTACAGGCCTCAGTTAGCATATTAAATATTAAAGTTCATGACAGTACAATTAGAAAAAGACAGAACAAGTACTGTATGACTTGTTTGGAAGGGTTATCAGGAGAAAGCAGCTTCTTTCCAAACCCCCCCCTAAAAAACAAAAAAACAACAACAAAAAAAAAAACACATGGCAGGATTTAAAAAATTGCTTAATTGTTTAAAAATTCAGTTCAAAAAGGCAGTTTAAATTAACTGTAAAAAGGTAGTGTGTAAACGTAGCAGTAGTGCATCATGTTTCAGTCTTCGAGCATTTCCCTGACCTTTCCATGTAGTAGACTTGGTTTTAATAGTCAACTCATTACCACAGTAGTATCAGCTATGTGGTTGGCTAGGTTTTTACTTAGTGTTTGTTTCCTACAAACAGACACAGCTTTTTTATATTCCTCATGGATAATAGCTTCAGCTGTAGGTAGATTACCACAGTCCTTGACAGCAGTGTCACATTATCACCGTCGTAAATGCTTCATGTGAAGCAGAGGTGAAAAACATCAGTGTTCAGGTTGCCAGTGTGTCTGAATTAGCTGTTTTGCTATAAAGAGCACCATCAATAAGAGTTCTTGCTATTGACATTGATAAGTAGTATCAGTTCTTATATAAGACTTGAACATATCCTAATGGTAGACCCTTCCTAGAGGAGGCTGACTGTAACAAAGAGCAACCTACTATACAGAGTGCCATAAGGATTCTTACAGCCAAACACATTCAAAATGCTTCATCTGTCTGAACTAGACAACTGGTGTATGAAACGTTATTTTAAAAATGTCAATTTCACTTTGAATTACAGAATAGGCAGTGGTGAGTATTTCCAAGCAGCATTCCCATCAATCAGGCTACTTAAAAAAATGCCCTTGCCTGTTAGAATATAAAAATTGATGCCATTAGCCATCCCTCTTGAGGAAAAACAATGACAGCGATATTACGTTTGAGTAGTTGCTGTGATGAAGTAGTCAATAAGAAATCAAATAAATTTAAAAAAAGAAAAAAAAAATCTGAGCAATGCTGTTTGAAACCCAGGAACGCTATCTGCTCCTGTCGGTCTAATACAGTACACTTGAAAAAGACTTATCTGTGATTTACTTGATCACAATTCCTGCACTGAAAATTCCTGTCGCTATCTCCAGGCAAAATCAGAAGAAAAAAAAAAAAATCAATGCTGGCCTCTGCTGCCTAGGGTACCCTTCAGAGATCTTAGGGGACAGAAGACGATCGATCACTTCATCAATGTACTGTAACTTCAGGAGGAGGAGAATAAATGCTTTTTTTTCTGAAGACGAGAGAAGGGTTTTTGTGGTTTGGCACACAAGGTCAGGGATAACAGTTGAATACTGATAGCTATATTAGTCTAACAATACCCATGTTGACAGATGCACATTTTCTTTAAGGTCATTTCTTTTTCATTCACCTTAAGTGTCATGAAGTGGTAGACTTCCTGACATACGGAAAAAAAAAGAACAATAAACCGAAAGGCAAACATACACATACATTAAAAATTCTGCATTTACACTTCAATACGGCTACACCTATATAAACACACTTAGCACCCCATCTTCCCCTCCCTTCTCAGGGCCAAACAAGCACTATCATCCTTCAATGTCAGCTCATCGATTGATCTGCTGCTTAAGCCCCTGCCGTGTGTCGGCATTGGTCAGATACAAAGCCACATAGGGCAATTCATCACTGAGCCCCAAACACTTAGTTTTGACAGTGTGAGAGGGAGAAAGAGAGGGAGATGCAGACGGAGAGGAGATGAAGCGAGAAGAGAGCAGCAAGAACAAAAGAGCAAAGGGAAAGGGAAGCACCAACTGAGAAAGAGGGATTGATGTGGAAAGAGGTAATGGTCTTTTTTAATCCATCACGGTTGTCCACAGAAGACCTCTCAATCTGAAAAATGTCTTTGCCTTATGATTAAGTTAGATGAAACCCTAAAAAAAACCAATTTTGTTCATGGGGGTTAATAAAAGATACTGTATACTGTGCTGAGAGACAGAAGAAGAAGAGTGCATCTCTGACCTTCTGAGGATGGAATTCGGGAAGCATGACACAGGTGGCACCCACCCAGAGCGGGCACAGCAGCTTGTTAACGACGCCATGCACGTGGTGGAGAGGCAAGGTGTGGAGGATGACATCATCTCTGGACCACGCCCATTCTGAAACCAGACACTGGACCTGAGGGGTGGGAGGGAGTGGGTTGTCAGGATGTCATATTGTCTTTACAATAAATTACCTCAGTCAGTTTTCACTGTTGCAGACATTTGTTACAATGATCTCCCCTAAGCTGTCATTTGGTGCACTTCCAGATGGCAAAATTGATTTTTGTAACTTATTTGAATTCTTCACCATTGTCACAGTATGCTATACGAGAGGAGACCAACAACAGCAAGGTTCAAATTAAAGGTTTTATCCTCAGCATACACATTGCTGTTGGTAATAGGAGTATCAGGATCCCCATGTTTTAACAACCTTGATCTTGATTCCTTTTATTGCAGTTGTGTTGTTTACTGCATTAAAGTTGGGGAAAATATGTTTTTAAAAAAAGGCATTTTATAAAAAAACCCATAAAATTATGCGTCTGATTTACTGTATTTGTTGCTGATGTGATGTTGCTTACTTGCTGAACTTTTGGCACCCAGCTAATTTCCACTTGTGCAAGAATGAGGTCTGACAATGTCAAGAGATCCCTGTGAACTTGGTTACAGCCAGAAAGCATATTAATACTAAAAATCATTATAACCTAACCCCACTCCACTCCACTGAGGTGCATGCTGGTGTAGAAATCTGTATACACCTCATCAACAGTAATTTCTCCAACATATTCTAATGTTTATCCTTGATGCTCTGCTGCTCTTAATTAAGGGTAGATTAAACATCAGTCCAAAAGTCCAACATATACAGTTAGTCCCAAATGTTTTTTGATATTGACAAAATTTTATCATTTTTGTCTATGCACATCATCACAGACTACCAAAAAATGAGACTGAAGTGCAGGTTTTCATCTTTAAATGAAGGAATTAACGTAATGCAATCCCCAATTTTCAGTGACTCACGTAATTGGAAGAGCAAACATAACACTGGTGTTGAGCTTTATTAATATTGAATTCTGAAAAGAAGAAAAGTATCTAGTTTATGCATGAAGCACGAAGTTTACGTTACTTGTAACTTTAGCCAACTATACAAATGTAATAGAGATAGAGAGATCATTTGAAGGTAATATGCACTTAATCTGCACTGTCATTTTACACTTTCCATAATTCTCTTTTTAGTTTGATTTGCTCAAAACGTTTCCTTTGAACAAATCTTTTTCTTATATGATGCTTCAGCACTGAAAGTCAAAAACATTTCCTACAATCACTCTAATAATGAAACAATCAGAAAGTAATACAACTAAGGACCTGCTTAGCATTACATGTTAGAAATGGCCACAGTCATGTAAACAATACACACACATATCTTTTTACTAAACTATGCCACAGATAAAAACAAAAAAAACCCCACAGTATTACCACATTAATTTTCTTAAACTGATTCAAGGTCTAAACTTTGTGAAACCACCACCAGAACTTAAATATCTTTTGATGTTACGGTTAAAACACAGCTAACTTCATATTCAGCTTATCTATTATTGGTTATATTGACACAAATCTCAGTGAGAACATCACCAAACTAACACACGCAGATCTATAAACTGTATCTATGATTTTTTTTTAAATTAAAGAACTGTTTAGACAACCCCAGGAGACACATTCCCTGATCAGCATCATCCTCATTTTTTTCCCCCCATTGTGCTTCCCGAATAATCGCTAATTTATGCCATTAAAGAGCTCCTGAAGTTTTTCTGTGCAATTTTAAGTGAAATTGACCTCCATGCCTGGCAGTGTGGAAAATTAAATCACTCTAAAAGGAGGCAGAACTTCGCTTGAATCTGGTCGGTCTGGAAAACTGAGTGAGTGAATGATTAAGTGAGTCTGTCTGGGTTTTTTTTTGTCATTTCTATTTTTTGAGAGGTAATGTCAGTTTTTTTTTTTTTAAATGCCTGCAGTGAATGTGATTATTAAGCTGTGCTGTGTCCATGTTATTGCGCATAATGGTATTTAAGGACATGAGCATCACGAACAGTGTCAGAGTACTAAATGCTATCAGGGCAAAAAACAAAAGACGTCTCCACACTGGTGTACATGGCTGCTGGCTTGTGTTATGATTTTCAATACAGACTCTTTGAATCATTAAATTAACTCTGACATTCGTGTGCATGAGCGTCACCAACATGCATGTAGAACGCTGAATCTGATTGCCTGTACAACATAATGCAAACAGAACTTTATCTTCAAATCTCCCCACCTGCAAAGGAACTTTTCTTTTCTATGAAGTCACATTCATGGCCAAAAAGATCAAATGATTTAAACAGATGCACTTCTGCAGTTTAATGCCAAACAAAATTAGGCCTTCCATCAAATTGATTTTATTCCCACTAAATGAAACTTAATGAATGTTTTCTTTGTTTAAAATGACTAATTTTTGCAGTTGTATAAATAAAACAGACTTCACTAAAGAAAAAATTAAAACAAAAATCCAGCAAAAACCTTCATTCCTAAAAAAAGTCACCTTCCCAAGCAACAATTATGAAATTTTACAATAAGATAGAACTTAAAATTTCATATTGTGTATTAACTACTGTTATTAAGGACTTATACATTAGAAGAACACAAATAAAACCATCTAAATGTTTAATAAATAACTGATATAAACTGATTTATATAGTTTTTTTTATGATAGGATTTATGATAGTTGTACATTAACATAGCTTGGAGCATGTTAAAAGGTTTAATTTAAGAGACCCAGGACCCATAACCCCATGACAAAAAACAGCCACAGTTTAATTCACTTTGGCTCCAGTGTAATTATTAAGACATAATTTACCATAGCTTGGACGCTGCTGTGTGTATGCAGAACCCCCTTGGGTCGCCCTGTTGTTCCACTGGTGTAGATGATTACAGCTGGTCGATCAGCCCACTCTGTGATGGCTGTCTCCTTCTCTTGTGTGTCTTCCTCACATAAAGCATCCAGGTTAGAAGTAGGGGGCAGCTTCAGGTACGGCAGCCCGAGCTTCTGTGCCAGAGGTTCGAGGGTTTCAGTGTAGTGGTCCGCTGCCAGCAGCAGCGAAGTCTGGGAATCAGAAATTATGTACTCCAGTTCTGCCAGTGGGTGTTTTCGGTAGAGTGGCACCGCCGTCCCACCACTCATCCAAGTGGCCCACTGTGCTACTGTATAGGAGGCGTCATTACCACACAGGAAGGAGACGCGTTTTCCTTTCAGACCTCCAAAGTCTGAGCTCAGAGCTGTACCAATTCTATCTGCAAGACCTAAACTGCGGCAGTACAGCTGCTTGTAGCTGTGGCTGCCACTGCTGTCTATGATTGCAAGCTTTTCTCCATACACTGGAGCTCTGGCAAACACTGGCTTCTGGTTTAGCCTTGATGAAGGTGCTGTAGTCCATCTGTGAGCCCTTCTCAGACCTGCCTTTCTCAAAATCCATTGCACTGGCTCTAATGGAGAATAAGATATGGAAAAGGCAGGTTTCCAGTGAAGCAAAGTCCACTTGAAATAGTGGCAAGCAGCGGTTACACATCCTGGCAGCATGTTTGACTTTTAGTTGTTCATACTCTCCACAGTTAGAAGTTCATTATGGCTCCATCATCAGTATCTTACATCTGCTTATAGTGAATATCTGTGGGTTGAAGTGAAAAACATTTGAGCTTAGTTTGATGAAGCAGCACACAAAGTCATAAAGCCAAATCTGTATGATTCACTTTGATCAACAGGGATTTTTTCTGTGACAGTTAACCACCTGATTAACCACCAGTTTTGAGTTTTTGTAGATCTGCTGGTTTGATGGTTACGAATACAAATAAAACAAGCTTACTGATGAGGTCAGCTTGATAAAATAAATAACTGTTTAACTGAGCAACACAGAAGATGATCTGGTTTCACCAGTGTTTGAATTTTTCAAATATTATTTCCAAAATAATTACAGGAATCACTCAGAGATACGGAGAGGCACTGGCCAAATAACATCAGTACTACTAAGCACCGATTCACTCAGAGCTAATCTGGGATAGAGGACGAAAGGGAGTGAGACCATGAGGCATCACTCTAAAAACACACAGGGCAATGACAGCGTGTTGTAGTTAGACTTTAAAAAAAAAAAATCAATGCAGACAGTGCTGATTGCAACATTTGTGGTGAAAAATGTAAAGCTGGCCATGGCAACACATCCACTGTGAGGAAACATCTGGTCAAACACTAACTCTATCTAAAAGCTGCACCATAATTGATAGCCTGACAGCCAAATTCACAGGAGGACTTGCACAGAACTTTACCACATCTGTCACCAGCGTAAAAGAATTTGAACCCGTGAATGATGATAATGAAATTTTTAGTGAGACATCGACATTTTATCCAGATCATTAATTAGGCAGTTGGATCAGTTGTTGTCAGAGAAACGGGCTTTTTTCACTGTTGATTGCTGATATTTTAACTTGGCATTTTTACACTGGCTGCATTGAGATTCCTTATCAGCCTGGTATTTACAGTAAACAAGCATGTTGTGTTAGATAGTATGCCTGAAACCTTAGTACCTAAGCATAAACAAAGCTATTTAATATTGTAGCATACAAGAACTGTGACAGTGACATCGGCCTCAGACACTATCAGACAGTGACAAAGGCTGTTGGTCTGACATGTAAAATGTTGTAAATATTTAACAAAATGCTTTAACTGTGAAGTTTTGACCCATTTTGTGATAGAAATTTTTGAATTTATTATTTTAAAATAAGTAGAGTACTGAAAAACATGCTATGAACCCGCGCCAGTTCAAACACGAAAGGTAAACAACCCAAGCAGAGGCTGGACAATTTCAAATACCTGAGGCTAGTAACACAACAACTGTTATTAAAAAGCTCTGAATGACTTTTGTCCTGAGGCCTTTAATCCTCAGGGACCTGTACTGGGACACCACTAAGAGCTTTCTGACAGGTTGCTTCACCACATGATAGAGAAGTACCAGCAGGGACTATAAGGTCCAAGAGAGGGTGGTGGCAATGCAAAGAATATAACTCATAAAGGACCCATATCATTCACACAGCAGTCTGACACAAACACACAGTGAACACTAACCTTTGTACTCTATATAGTTAATGGTTTATGGGTCATTCAATGTCAGCTGACCAAATGCTTTAAGCTACAAGAATATACACTCTGAGATCATGAATGCTGCCTGAACATATGAATTAAACTAACATTAAACTAAACATATGCGAAGGCAGGCAGAAGACCACCACAAATTTTAGGTATGTTACTACAAGACAAAAGCCTTTCTAGAATTTTTTTAAAGGTGATTTTATATTTTTGGAATATCACAATAACTTGCAAAACATCTTTAAGAAAGAATGCTTAAAAAATTAATTACACCACCTGTCATAAAAACAAGAAAACATGACGAAAAATATGCTATTATTGATCAGACAATAAGAAACTGAATTCATGTATTTCCATGCAAATATGAGCCAAGTCAGAATAATTATGGCATAAGCATAACATTCACACACTAAAACTGTTTTTTCTTTTCAGGAAAGCAAGTAAATAACAACTCCAACTGGGATGTTATTATTATTATTATAGTAATAATGTGTTTTACTCTTTTTTTCTATTTTTTTGTAAAACAGTATGTTTGAAAATTGATCAACAATAATTACATTTTAGCATAAAAAAATGTATTTTGATCAAAGAGCTTGCAGATACTGGTAAATCAAATCAAATAAATAATTATAAATGCTGTTAACTCGATCAAAGGGTTATGCTTATAACCCTTTTTAAGTGTATTAAGTACTGTATCTTTAAGATATCATGATTTGAATAGTTTCATGGTACAGAGTACACCTCATATGAGGAAATCAGTGTCCCCAATTTCAACTCCCTCGGTGTTTTATATTGAGCTTTGCTATAGATTTGAAATCTCATATTCCTGAAGTCACAGTAGCGGATATTTGACCGAATATTTAAGCTTACTCACAAGGAGTTCTCTAGATATAGCTATTTGAAAATGTCTCCACAGAAACCGCTGCTCAGAAAAAACTTGAAAATGCCCATGACTTCACCAGAAATGTATTTTATTTTTAATTTTTTTTCAGGCTGGGTATTTTTCTAAAATTTAGTATGGCATAAGCTTTCACTATTACTGTAGTTACTTTACAATTATTGCACTATTGTTTTAAAACATAATTTTAGTCAATGATTAACAACATCTTGACTCTTTAACAGCATTAATATCATTCAGTCTCTTGTCGACTTAGACAGCTTTAAACAGCAACACACTGAAATTACAGAAGGGCTGACGATGATGAGGATGACCACCAACAGAAATAACCTCTTCATCTTAACGCTGCAGTGTTCAGTCTAGGTGACCGTCTCCGGCTCTGTCTTTCATTTTATTTAGCGAACCGGACATCAGCCACGACATGGACGGTACACTTCCGCCGTGTTTGACGGCTACAAACACAGCAATATCTCCTAAAATAACACCGTTTCACTGTCTAAACCTTTCTCTACTAACTAGTTCACATTCACCTTACCCACAATAACAGTCGGCATTTCTTGGAGTGAAGGACGGTGCCACGGCATTAACCTTCCGGCTTGAAACAATAGTGGTTTAAACAGTTCCCGTCTCGTAAGTATACAGCACAAAGCCAGATTCTGCGGGGTGGTTGACACTTTAAATACGCAGCTTTAATAACCCTTGAACAATGTTTTAAATGATATTTAATGATCTTACTTTATTAGTCTACCAAATAAAAAATTACGTAAAATAAAATGATAATCACACATTCAAAGCATGGCTGGATATAGCAACTCAAAACCTATGATCTTGTGCTGCTTTAAAACTCAATTAATTTTCCCATTTTGATGATTAAAGGGGCAACACAGTAATAAGAAACGAGTTAAATATCAGGCCAACAAACAGCTAGTTTCAGATAATTAAATCTTTAATTATAAACAAACTAGCATGAGATGTGTTTTTTCTGTCATCCCATGGTTCTTAACTCAGCTTGGCAGTTGTTGGCATAACCTCCACCCACTTTTCTGAAGACCTGCAGATCCAGTGGAGAAGCTGCTCACCAGAGAGGAGGACACGGGAGGGGAGAGTGGGATGTATACGCAGCCGCTCCACACAGTGCTGTGTTTTAGATCACATGCCAGTCCCACCATGCAGTGTGCCAACTAGCTTGGCTGGCTTCATCATCACAGTGCAAGTGGGCACATTCAGCCGCCAGCTGGCAGTCGCGGGCCTCAGATAAGAGAATGGTACAGACATGGCACACGTTCAAAAAGTTTTCACTTCCCTCCCCAAACCCCCTACACTGCAAACGAGGATGGCATGTTCCTAAAAACTGGAGCCTTTGTTTCTGAGTGCTCCCCTCCACTCTCAGGAATAGTGGCAAAGACCACTCGTTCCCATTCGCGGGGAAAACGCTATTGAAGGGAAAGCTATGCTACCCCAGCAACTATTTAATTTCCAGAGAATCCTTTATTTGTAGGGAATTTGGAGTCTTCAGTGTTTTTCTGATGCAGACGGCGCTGACAGATTTTCGAAGGATTCAACTCAAAAATGACCGAATGTCATCTCTGATGTAACGAAATAAGGCACAGAAGACCCGTGGTTTTGGATTTGTTTCCTGGAAGTTGGCCATGTCTTCGACGTACGTTATGTGGGGACGGGAATCTGAGCCAGAGATTTATTTACAGCTACTTGTGACATGCAGGTATGGCTGAACAGGGGATGATAATAAAGACACGCTTGTCATGTAAGGATGAGACACGGCTATCGTAAGGAGTTACGGTTTTGGTTATATTGCGAAAACGAAGGTTAGATGCAGTATATAGTAAGCAGAACCTGGCATTCTGCTGCGGTGGCCTCCTGCCAGCGCGCCATTCAGAAAAGACCACCTGAAAGGATCTCGCCACTGATAGGCAGGATGGCCGCAAGCAGGCGCCAACTCTCATCTTGGCAAGGGACGGCATCAGAGGAAAAGAGAAAAGAGGGGACCCCCCACAGATCTGTGAGAGTGGCTGAGATGGTAACACAAACCATGGGGAGTACCCAAGCATGTGTCAGGTTGGCATCAATGTGAGAATGTCTTGGCAAGCATGCCGTTCTCTCCCCTCCCACCCCAGCTCACACACAAACACACTGTTGCCCTGCTTGGAACACATGGTACATCAGCAGCGGCATCTGGCCACGCTGACTCCTGGCAGCTGCGCTTCGTCTTCGCCAGTTGGGAGTCTTGGCACTGCCACTTCATCAACTACCTGTGGCTCCTCCTGGGTAAAAAGGCGAGCGATGAATTATTCCGAGGCTGCAGCTGCAAACTTGACTTTCATCCAAGAGACTGGATGTAAACATATGACTGCCTCACGGAGCACATGCCACCCACATACTAATGCACGGTTGATGACGTTGCTTGCATCCTGTGCAAAGGGACTTGGGTGTCCTTATGCGATGGTGTGGTTCACTTTAAGGGAAAGTTAAAGGCTGGACTGTGATACTAGCAGCAGATGCAACTGGAAGCTTTTGCTTGACAACAACAGGTTTGAAAGCTTCAAAATAACAAAAAGCAAATTCAGAAAAAGACACATTTAAGAGGAAGCGACACAGCTTTCTGAAGGACATTGGAATGTGAGCTTAGTGATCTTCATACAGCGGCGTCAGGATGCCTTATTGTGTTGGGAAATAGTGTTGAATAGCCAAATCAAAAAGCCAAGGATTACTCTGAAAGGAATTTCACAACCATTTTGATAGTGAACAAATGGACCTTTCAACTTTACAATTACCACCTTACATTCCAGTTCTAATGGAGTTTTTGTCAACTGAGGGCATTTATCCGAGGTTTTTTGAATTCATTCCAGCTGTGACATCATGGATTGATGGCAAAGGTTAGGAAGATTACCTCCAAATGGAAGAAGAATTTCCAATAAAATCTTTGGGAGGTGTGATCACAAAGCTCATAGACAGTATTCCCTGATGTTTATTTGTTTAAAGCTCTGTATTTTTTTTTTTTTAAATCTTGTGACAAATCATATCGTCTGCTGGCCTAGATGTTCCTGTTTCATAGCCAAACTGCATTTAATGCCAGGTCTTCTCCATCATTCCAGAAACGTTTGTGGGGGTTTCCTGAACTCTCAATTGATTTTTCTTGCGCTGAACACCTCATGGCAAAAACCCAAATGTTTCAGTTCATCCCAAATGTCAGCTCTTCCTCCATCCAAGGTTGTTAATAGTGAACCTCCCCCCCAAAAAAAAGAAAGAAAAAAAAACAGAAGAAGAACAAAAAATTACAGTGTGTTTACAGTGAGCCTTGTTGAGTTTTAATGACAATATGGGCACCCACTCAAGTTATTGATCACATATTTTCTGTTTATGTTTATACATTAGGTAAAGTCAAGGCAGGCAGAGGAGGCAAGAGACATTAAGACGGCAAAAGGCCAAATGAAACACGAGGAATTCTTGCTATCCTTTCGCTTTCTGCAGAACTCATGCTCTTCTTTTGGCTACTCAAGAGCTGCCTGACCCAATTTGAATTCGAAACTTGTTGTGTTAGTATTTTTTCATCCTTGTTTCGAGAGCAATGTTGTTGGCAAACTGTTAAAATCTGTCAAAAGTTGAATAAATCACTCACTTGAACACATATAAACACACACACACACAAATACATTCTCACTTTTTTTTCTGTGGGTGTTAGTCATCTGACAGTGACCCAGTGGGAGTTTTTTTTCTCCATCTGTGTCAGTCTGACCCATTTTTGCCCTCGGCCACATCCAACTGTTCCATGTCCCAAACATATGTGTGGTGGCAGGGGGATAAGCGAACCATCGCCGCTCGGGACCTGCAGACACACACTGCAGATATGACACTGGACCCTGCTCTCCTGTCTGTCTGCTTCCCATAGCATATGTCATCACGGCTTCTTCTGCTTCTCTTCCTCCTCTGAGTCAGACGTGTTTCATCAGATTTGATTATCTGATGATGTGAAATTAATTTGTGCGTGCTTTTTTTCTATACTGGCCTCAGTTTGTCATCCTGAGCCTGCATCTGTCTCATTAACTCATTTTTATTGAATGTGCACCTTTTATATTTCTTCTGTTTCTGCTGGCCAGCACTGGAGTGGGCCCTTGACTTGGTGGACTGACTTCATTATCTATGCAGATTATAACGCTAGCCATTTAAGGCCAAAATTGCCCAACTAGAAGAGGGATTGTTTTTTTCATTCAAGGTGTCCATGTTGGCAGATGAGATGGTTTCATTGCACAGAGCCAGGACTCACTGGGGACTAAGGGGTGTGAGGCACATATGGGCAAACAGGCTGCTGATGAGCTGCTTATATGAGCCTCTCATCATGGCCTTAGAGAGTGATAGCTCCACCAGAGGATTTAAAGTGGCTGTGTGTGGTGGATGTGCATTGTCTGGTTTGGCACCACGACTTGGATTCATGCCTCTTAGAGAGCAGATATGTTTGTCTGCATAGAAGTTCTCACTCAAAATATCGAACTCCCTCGGGGGGGCAAACACCATAGAACAGGAAAGGGAACATAAAAATGTCTGAAACTCGAATTTACACGTTCTCCGAATAACCGAGGGAGACGGTGCAGTCAAATGGACAGAATAAAGTTGATTTAACTGTAGTCTTAAGCTTACTCACCCTCTAAATAAATTCTATCTAACTTCCTGACCTACTGGCTGTAATAGGCTTTAGACTGCTCCAGAATTTTTTGATAGCTTTCCACTAATGCCTTATTGATTCTCTTCTTTCCCTTTTAACTCCCTCATATGGAAATGGAACCTATTCTGCTAGACAGACGATCAGGGCCTCGGCCCGGCTTTCTCATTCACTTCACTCCCTCTGTCCTGCATCGTCAACATTAGGCTGCCTGCGAACATTCAAAGTGTTAAATCGTCTCATTCAAACAAGCGTTGCATACTGTTGCGCTGTATTACAACCAGATGTAAACTGAAATAATTTGCTCTTCAGTCACTTTTTGTTTAAAAACATGCTGATAAGAAAACTTGGATAAAATTAGAGTTCACACCAGGAGGTGGCTGTTTGTATTGTTTCCCAAAGTCTGGCAAATGTTTGCCATGTTGATATCTGTGTGGCTTAAGTGACTGCGCAAGAGAAAGATTTCCAATACACGCTTTCCAGTTGAGTTTCCCTTCAATTTATTTTTCTACTTGGCAGCCATCTGTCTTGCTCCATCTCCTACAAACATGCCCATAGCACAGCATAAGTAGCTACACACACCCTCACTTGCCCTACACACATAACATAGATGCACACACGGGGGCTGCCAGGATGCTTGGGTGGTGTGTTGTTCTCTGGGAGACAGTGCCATATGCTGTCTAGCCTCCCAGGGAGGGCAGAGCCTGCCGCTATACTGTGTGTCCTGACTCTAAGGGAAACCCGCTGCAGTGCAACACCTCACCTACTGGTAGTCCTGAAACTCAGCCCATTTATGTGCATTCAATTGATTTTTCAACTTAAAGTCCACACAGAGACTGCAACAGTGGCATGTGAGATATTCATTTAGAGTTTATGTTGATGACTAAATTTTTCTTTCTTTTAACCAAAATAAATGTAAAGATTTTTCTTTTGTTGTTAATTTTACTGAGTTTACTCAGGGAAAAATTATTTTTAAAAAAACAACTGCACTCTTTTGCGAAATATAATGTTCCTTTTATTTATTTCATTGTGTCTTATTATTATCCTTTTATTGGCTGTCATGGCATTTAATGTTCTTATTTATTTTACTCTTTTTGTGTTCAGCACTCTGTAACTGTTTGTCTGTGAAAATGTTACTTATTTTTGTTACAATCTTTATGAGACAAAAAAGAAATAATTCACACTACACATACAGAAGAAAGAGATCCACGCAGGGCAGGTTCATTAGCTTTTGTTGAAGTCTGTTTCTGATACTTGTGGAAATAATCAGCTTCATCTGATTTCTTTTATTTTAGTTACTTACTTTACTTACTTGTCTTTACTTTTTTACACTTACAAAAACAAAGCAGGGTAAAAATTAACAAAACTGTAGCATGAGCTTATGGTCTCTTATACTAAAGTGCCAAGTTTAAAGCCCACCAGAAATCTAATGTCCCCTGTATTTTCATTCTTACAATTCTTACAATTTTACAATAAAAAAAGGGGGTAGGTACTGTACAAACACACTATACATGTGTCTCTGTCTTGCTGGATGATAAAAAGGGCTACCAGCAGCACAGTCTGAACACTTCTAGGGGCAAAGAGCTGCTGAGATGGAGTCTAGACAATGACTAACCTTGAAGTGAGAGCACCTGTCAATGCCTCTGCACGTCTGCAGATGAGAAGTCTTGAAAATTCATTATAGCTTGAGAGAGTCAAAAGAAAAAGCACTTTTGTTCAGTTGTGACACACAGGGTCTCTTAAAACCAATGGATTTGTGCTTTCTCCTCTTTCTAAGTGAAGGTGAGACAGATGAAATACAGACAGTAAAATCACAGAGTGCAGCGCGGTGGAAAGAGTGTTTGGATACCTTTGGTCAGAAGTGGCGGTGGGTGTGTTTGTTGAAAGGGGATGAAGGAAAGAGTGGGTGTAAGTGTGCATTTGTGCAATGACTTGAGGGGTAGGGGACGCGTGTTCAGAATTTATCTTATCTGTGTGTTCATTACTGCTTTGCATTTCAGGCAGAGAGCTTGGGTGCTCCACTAAATCGCAGGAAGGATTGTTAGACACGCGTGTTATTAATTTTTTCAGGGTCCCTGTGGCGTCTGTATGAATCTTAATGCTGCTGACTGGGCTGCAGCTCTATCGACTTTCTTTAAAATATGAAGAAGCTTTGCTGGAAGCGCCTGGGGTCATTAGCTGAAGAGTAGGCGCAAATCCCTCACCGAGCCTGCTCCGGCTTCGCCATGTTAAATGTGCTCTTAAAATATTCATAATCATACTCTTGCCTGCACTCACACACACACACACACACACACACACACACACACACACACACACACACACACACACACACACACACACACACACACACACACACACACACACACACGCATGCACGCACATGTATGCACACAGACAAAGCACCAGGGACATAAGAGGATCAATATTAAAATGTATTCCTGTTCTGGTGTGCGGTTAATTAGCTGCGGTTCTTTTAAACCATGAAGTTTGAGAACAGATTAACAGTATCTTTTTGTACACAAGATAATATTTACTTGTGCTCCATCTATGCAGGCATATATGAAATGCACATCAGAAGATGTTGACACATAAAAAACAAACACACACACACTGACACACATAGTGATTTGATTTTGTGTTCGAGTTTCTTTCATGTAATCATAACAGAAATATGCAGTGGTTTCTGTTTCACCGAGATGCTGCTATAATTTCTATATTTGTGTGTTTCCTGTATTTCAGGGTTGCTTTGCATGAAATTTGCATTAAATGCTCACAAGCTGCTATTTGATCCACTGTACTTAAACAGCAGTTTCAGTTAGTTTACTGTCTGTTCTTTCTCTTGCTTTTATTTTCATATGCTTTTATTTTGATCATATAGGTATGGACCTTTGACTGTTGGAAACATAAAGGTTATAAGTATTAATAAAACAAAAGTGCAGGTCAGAGACTGGTGTACATACTAGCATGAAATAACTGTTCTTATTGTTTCATGTGTTCGTGAGAGTTAAACCTTGAGTTGCAGCACACTGTCCTGGCTTTCATTTTCTAAACGTGTCCGAACACTTTCTGCACTCTGAGTTGGGAACGTGCAAATATGTCAAAATTTAGAAAAAATTAAAATGTATTAATCCGAACTAACACACTATGGTCCTGTGTAGGCTGGGTAAATAATTCAGGTGACAGTTAGTATCAACATCAGAATTTTTATATGGACCACAAAAACATATTAATATTGTCTTAGGACCAAGGGTGAGCGACCTTCTCTGTTAGGGCACCCACTCTCTGGAACGATCTCCCTGGGGAGATCAGATCGACAAGCTCCCCGTCGTCTTTTAAATCTCTCCTAAAGACCAATTTTTAAAAGCTGGTTTTCTCAGTGCTTCCAGTATAAGCTACTTTGAAGTTGTCTCCTGTTATGTTTCATCATCTCTTCTTAGTGATTAGTTTGAATTGTTTTATGTTGCTTTTAATTTATTTGTTTTTAATTTTGAATGTATCTATTTATTGCTTGTGTTGCTAGTTTTCCCCTCCCTATGATGTATAACTTTGAAACTTTTTTTACAGTCTGTTTCATCACATCTATCTTTGAAAGGTGCCTAGAAAAGTTATAGAAGTTATAGAGATATATATTATATAGTAATATAAATAAAATGTATAGATGTTTACATGGCATAAAGAAGAGCTAAGGTTGATTAACTGTAGTGGTAAGAGTTACTGGAATTAATTGTGTTTTGAAATATTGTAATTTAAATATTGCTGATATTTAAAATAGTTTTTTGCTTTGTCAGCAAAAAACAAAACATGGTATCAGGTGTCAGCAATCTTTGCAGGGTAGATAAAACTTGACCAGCGGAGATAAAACTTCTCCACTGAAGATATTATAACACTGTTGTTAGACACAGGTCATACAATAGGGACGTGAAGTAGTAGTAGTAGTACTTTTCTGGGACTTGACACTTTTACAGGCCGATTTAATGAACACAAGTAAAGAGTAAATCTACCTCTGTTAAGATCTACTGAGAAACAGGTTCCTCTGAGGTGTAAAGCAATGATCATGAATTGTAATTTTCTTCTGGTTTGAGTCCTCCCCCCATCCTTTCCTGTAATCTCTACTGGAGGCTCTCTAATAAAGACATAAAGTGTCCCTAAAGTACTGACAAAAGAGACCATTACTACAGGTCAGCCACACATCCTTAAAAAGCCATGACACTAAACCATGTTATTTAAACAGATTTTACATCATGAAATTAATTCCAGCTTCCCTGCTGTCTAGTAGCTGAAATTACACATGCTAACAGTACACAGGCTCTATCAGTCACCACAACAGGACTGAACTAAGGAAAATTAGCTACTCCCAGCCTTCTACTCGCTAGTCCCCGCATTCCTCTTTCGCTCCATTTCTTGTCTGCCAAATGTTTAAAATCGCAGCAATTAATGATTAGATGATGAATAACAGTGGAATGAGGTCAGATTACTTAAAGATTTTGTTTTAAAGCTGTGGACATTGACTGGCTTATGTGATAATTATTTTTAGCCTGGTATTAGCTATTGGACATCGAGTATGATCATAACATGATAGCTTTCATTAGGTGCTATCAGCTTCCATTGTTAAATCATCCTCTAAAGACCCCTGAAACCAGCAGTAATCCTATACTTTTTATATGTGCAAACAGACATGCATGAGTTACAGCCCTTCAAAGGACTCCAACATGTCTGAGACAGGTGCTGCAATGGAGATGAGACTAAAACAATCATGTTGCTACAGAAAGGCGGCACAGCTTGCCTAATTGAGGCCTGTTTGTGTGGCACACTGCTGGACAATTGATCAGGGCTGGCAGATGTATCGTGGGGAAGGGGGGGTGGGGGTTGGGGTTTGAATGATACGCACAAAGCCACTGAGAACAATACTGCAGAAATAATAGGGGAAGGCAAGTGTATGTGTGTGTGTGTGTCTAGAAAGAGACAAAAATCTGAGGAATCATAAGTCTATAAGTTACACACACTTTGTTATTCAGCAAAGTTATCATTTTCACAATGAGTGAAGCCAGTGCTTGTGGTAGCTAGTACTTTAATGAATACTGGTATAAAAAAGAAATCATATGTTTTTTAAATTACAGTAATGACTCCCCTAATTTCCGTACATTTTGTTAGGAAAATCAGAAATAAATGCAATGATTTATTGAAACACGTACAAACATGGAAATGCAGAATATAAGGCAAGAAACAATTTTAGCAAGCTTAAAGGTCAATATTTGGTATGGTACCTTTTTGATACGTTTATCCTTCAGCACAGCCTGAACTCTCATCATTTGTTTAAGCAGTCTTCAGGAATAGTTCTCCAGGCTTCTTGAAGGACATTCAAAGCTCTTCTTTTGATGTTGGCTTCCTTTTGTCCTGTTCTCTGTCAAGATGATGTCACACTGCTTCAATAATGTTGAGGTCCGGACTCCAGGGAAGCCAATCCAGTGCTTCTTGACAGCCACCCTTCCACTGACACCATTTCAGATGAGACTTCAGTGAACAGTAGATAGATCAACTGAAGGGCGAGATTCATCTCTCAGGTCTTTGCTGGAGTTTTTCTTTTTCTTAAGGACATGACTTTCAGATGCTCTTCATCTGCTGTTGGTAGTTTTTAGGCCTGCCACTTCTTCTTTTGTCCTCCACTTCTCCAGTTTCCTCAAATTGTTAAGTATACATTGCATTCCATGCTGAGGTGTGCCAAGTTTTTGGCTAATAACTCTTTGAGAATCACCTTGTTGGTGTGAAAATACAACTTCATGCCCATCGAACTGCATTATCTGCGGCTTTTTTGTAGATTCAAGGTTGTGTCTCACTAAAGAACACAACAATGTGTAGCTGTTGTGTTATGTGTAGACACAACACTTGTTAATCCCTTCAGTTAGGTGCCTTTGTCATGCTCGAATGATTCATAGGCCATTGTTAAGGGGCTTAATAATTAAACAAATAAAAAAAATGTTCCTCTGAAAATGGTCTGAATGATCTGAACTGAAAATGAGTGAAAAAGCAGCAAACTATTGCTCAAGGCCACCTTAAAAATTTACAAGAAGATCTGGCTACTTTTGAAGGAAAATATGAAGAAATGAGGCATGACTCAAGACTTTTTCACGGCACTGTACAGAAGAGTGCATAAACCTCTTTTTTAGTTGTCACCTTTTATAAAGTGGTTTGATACAAAATGACAGCTACTCACTAGTGGCTGATGTGCATTATTTAGACGTGGCAGCATGCGGATGAAATACACCATTACAATGCTGCTTACACTCAAAGTCATTAATATTTAACAACTTGAAAGGAACTGGTCTTTTACATGAGTCATTATAATACATTAGTTAAATTTACAGCTAATGCTTCCTCAATTTTCCTCAAATAAAGTTTGAAAGCAAGAGTTTTTAATGGACTGTTTGTACATTGTGGTGCTGCCACTTTTTCTTAAGTAGCCTGGGATGTGAATGTTTTTTTTCCCACCACTTTACAGATGATAAGCATTTATGGCTGATATATTATGAATTTGCTGTAGATTTGTGGTTTGCACGTAACCCATTAAAGTCTGCTGATGGTGTAAGTTGCACACAATCAAAAGTTTCTTCACAACTGTCTGGTTAGGGCCATTTTGGAACACCCAGGGAATAAAAAATGCTGGCATTTCAATGAAATTCACAATAAAAGAGAATATAAATAATTTATGTAGCTGTTCATATGTTCTTATTCTTTCTGGTGCCACCTCTTTGGGACTTTTGACCACTGCTGTAGCTAACATTAGATTCAGGAACGGCGTAGCTAATGTTACACAACATTAACGAAACTCACACAAGAGGAAAATGTGTTAAAAGATTTCTTATAGTAGAATAACATTTAAACTTTCTCTAAGGAAAGGCTTAATCATGGTCTTACTCACGATCGCCCCCTTTCCAGTGGTACATATTGATCTGTGTGTAGCTTAATGTTGGTCTTTATGGCTACACTGCGGTCAGACAAGCCAGTAGGAAAACTACTTACTCCAGCCCACTGTTATAACTGAATCAATCCATTAGGTGAATATTGAAACTGTGGTCACTCTCCACAATGTGTAGTGATTATATATGGCTACAAATTGAATTATTCAATATGCGATTCAGTTATGAGCAGCATGTAAAAAAAACAGATAGAGATGAATGTTTTCCTCAGGCCGCAGCGCATTACATCTATACATAAAATTGAAAATGGGGAACCATGACATTAGGCCATGAGACGTAATTACAGGCCGTTCAAGAACAGTAGGGCATGAAAATAACTGTGTGTGTGTGTGCTTAAGGGACTGAGAAGTGTGTGTGTGTGTGTGCTTCTCTGGGAAAGTGACTGCTGTTTGGCTTGGCCCCCTGTCCCCTCTTCCAAAGGACTGTGAAATCAGAAATTAAACGCCTCGCCATCGTGAAGCAATTCAGCCTGATACATCTTCCTCACTTGTAATTGTTTGTTTATTGGACCTTGTTCAAAAGCAATATTGTGACGGTCTCTGCAAACTCTAGGGGGGCAGATTGTATACTGGAGGGAGGTCACACCATGTCAATTAGCAAGCCAGCCTGGGCATTAAGAAAGAAAGTAATACAAAACACAAAAAAGAGCCAAAAAAACACGATTTTTAAATTTAAAAAAAAAATATTCAGACATATTTAAACATCTATCTATTGCAACATTTTCCTCATAAGTTTTAAACCTGCTGTGGCAGGGGCAGGGAGATATGACCTGACCAGCAATAACAAGCATCTGAGGTGGTGGCAGCACAGTCCACATTGACACTTAATGACTACAGAGGTCATGACCAACGCGACCTTCTAACCTTTTACTTTAGTGGTCTATTGTACACTTTCATTCCAGCGCATTTGCTCTTCTTTGCGCTTTATTTGTTCCAAATATTGAACAATATGGGGAGGGGATGGAGAACCATGGCCAGGCATAACATTTCTTTTAATGAGATGATGGGGAGAAGAGACATTAAAGACCTGAGCAAGAAGATACAGCAATTTAATGATTCAAGGAAAAGAAAGGAAAGGGCTGTTGAGGTCAGAAACAGCAGGACTGTGAAGCAGAGACAGTTGTTAGCCAGCACAAGAAAATTCTTCTCATCTACTGAGAACCTAAGGAGTTAAAACACTGAAATAGATGTCACAAATGAAGTTATCATTTGTTATTGTGACTGTAACAACATGAATGGTCATTAATGTTTGTGCTTTGACCTATATTATATAAATAACATATTTAAAATGTGTTTACTGATGTGTTTACCTTGAATCATGCTTCACTTTCAGTGAGAGCTGTCTGAACCGTAACAACATTAGCAGACATAGCTGTATCAGTAATGGAACAAATATTCAGCTATCCTACTTACATAACTTTACAGTGTCCGGCTATAAAATCCTGCAAACCTAATATGAATTGAGAAACAACTAAAAACACTTTTTAAATTACTAATCTCTTATATTGTTACATTAGCATGTAACACATGTAGGATTATTTTATACGATTTAAGGGCCTGGACATGTAGAATCCATGCTAATATTTTGTGCCTTAAAAATACTTTTTAGGACTCACCTATTCTTTCACAGGATGAATTCGCATCATTTTTTTCAAACCAAGTTTGATTTTTTTTTATCCAAATAAACCAATCTGACCAATCAGACCGCTGCACTTGGCAACAACTGTGCTGTAGCTCAAAAGGTACTGAGTACACAGTGATATGGAAATAGTAAAATACTACTTTTTTGCCTCAAATACACAGCTGGTCATTAAGCTCTCTGAAATTATTTCTCTTACAATGCATTTTTTGAGGATACTGCTTTGGATCCAAAAGATTTGGGATTTCTTGATGCTTTTTCACAAAGCTCTGTGTTTGATTAAGTTAATTAAACTTTAACTTAGTTAATGTGTAAAGTTATTCAGAATTAAAGCTATCAAATATATAGTACAATAAATAGAGTAATAGTTACTTCTAAAACATGGTACCTTAATTTTAATACATGAAATCTCTGTCTGTCTCTGTGTTTGTTTCTTTGTCCCCTAACTCGTCCTTGACCATCAAGAGTTGAGCAACCACAGTTGGCACATAGGTACATCTTGGGCATCTGAAGGTTTTCGTCTATATCAGATATTATTCTGTAATCATGTGGTAACCACCTAACAAAAATCTAAAGGTTTTAGCATTTATAAACCTATAACACCTTTCAAAACAATCTTGTCTTGTCATGTCACCACAATAATGTTGCATTTATATCTACAAAAGCTGAATTATACATTATTATATTTGACCCCATTACCCCATTGCTTGGTGGCTGCCATTACATTGCACCAGTTACAATGATCAATAATTTTTTATTGACCACGCCCATTTTCTTTATTTACTTTTAAAAAATATAATTAAGTGTATCAGTTTTCCAACAGCACAAACAAGCCCAACAACACTGTCGCGTAGAGCATGTTCATGTTAATATGAAGTAGAAGAAAACAAAACTTTGTACCTAAAGTCCTCAAAAAAACAAACAAACAAACAAACAAAACAACAAAACAACAAAACAACAAAAAGCAAGTAACAGTAAAGTAACTATCATTTTCTATACATGCATCAGTATGTTAACAAATATTTTAACCTTAACTTTAATTTTTCAGTGTTTACCTACATTTGCATTTTTTTTTAAAAATATGGTTGTAATATGTTATGTCCCAACAGATAGATGGACTGTATGGTGACAGCTGCAGGGTCTGAGAGCAGGTGCGATGGGATAGAGGAGACTAATTTAGCCATACACTAGTGATGCTAACAAGACCTCCACAATGTGAGCACACACACACACACACACACACACACACACACACACACACACACACACACACACACACACACACACACATATACAATTGCTCAACAAACATATAAATCCATGCATTCAGATAAAACTTCC
>VVHJ01046473.1:0-10000 GCA_015107715.1 Tylochromis polylepis
ACATGCAGTTAGTGGGGTTAGGTTAATTGGAGACTCTAAATCGCCCATAGGTGCGAATGGTTGTCTTTGTCTATGTGTTAGCCCTGTGACAGACTGGCAACCTGTCCAGGGTGTACCCTGCCTCTCGCCCTAAGACAGCTGCGATAGGCTCCAGCGACCCTGAAAAGGATAAGCGGTAGAGAATGGATGGAAGGTGGATGAACTCAAATACTAAATAGAACTGGCTCTCTTAAGAACAATTCAAGCAAAACTTTTAAGTCTAAAAGGAATTTTAACTGAGATTAACATAAAGTGACAGTTTATGCTGCAGGCTCTATTTAAACAAACCCCAGGAGCCTAAAACCACAGGCAACGTAACTAATGCTGGAATAAAGTAGCCCAGTGAACATAATACTTTTACATAACTTCAATTAGAGAGAGGCATTATGCATGAAGTGAACCATTTACTGCATCAACTTTTGACTGAAGCAATCAGAGGGGTGGAGATGCAACACAACATGAGCTCTTGCCTTGATATAGTTGATGAAGCGAGTGCTGAGAGCAGAGTCTCTGTTCTGGTCTCTCAGGGCTTCCGTAGGGCTCTCCTCAATCAGTTGCACAGAGTCAGAGTTTGGGTCTGCTGAAATGAAGGAAAAATGAACTATCAGTTTTAAGTTGAAGTGTAGGGTGTACATTTCTGCACGACACTAAAAACAAACAGGCTGGATAGAATATGAAAAATATGGGCACAAGAGCACAACTCCCATGAAAGTGATTATAATCCACTCAGGATTATAATTACCTGTATAACCAAAGTTATAAAGGGACTTATAAACGTCACAGCTTCATCAGTTTTATCCTTTAGTTATGCATAATACAGCACAGTTTTTGTCTATGTGTTCATATATCATTAGTCTGACCACAGCACACCAGTCACAACTAGTTAGGCACACTAAATATGGAGGAAATATGGAGAACTGAAGAATCCTGAAAAAAAATATGGCAGAATTTGGCAACAAGCCTCAAAGCCCCAAGCAGCCAATCAACAGCTGAATCATATTTATGAGTGTTGGCAAGCATACCTCCATCACATAAATTGGCATAGAATGTGTTCAGTCCTCTGGTGGGATGAGCAGATGATCTCTTGACTGAGATGCAGTGAAACTGTGTGCATGCACTACAGAAGTATAAATTGAGGAAAAAGAAAGCTACTTTAACCTTGTTTGGGGACAAAGCTGCCAAGCTTTTGAACCACTACACAAGTTATGGTTGTCTCTCCATGCACTTACAGAAGGATTTCAAAATAACTGTCCAAATATCTGCCCGGAGCCATTGCCAAGACAGCTGTTGAGTAGCAAGACAGTCATCGAGAAGGAAAGAATGTGCAGGAGAACTGATTGGAGGAAAGCAGGTCAGGTGAGTGAGTCACCTTTTAAGTCACCTCTTGAAACGATCAATAATAAAAAACACAGCAGGACCTTGCTGCTATTTTAAGAACAACACATTTTTCAAATATATAATATGTAAAACATCTTTGTGACGCTCTTCCAGCATTAAGGATTTGTTTGGAAATATAAATAACCTAGACGGCCCTCTTTTCACTCATCTCAGTTCAGTAAATGTGACTCTCCATCAGCTCTAACCTAATTAAGGCTGATTGAAGTCTATTTAAACTGTGTCTGGGGAGCTGCTGCTGTTCTTTAATAGATTCAACAGCCCAGATACTTTTAGACACACAGCTGACAGGTTAGAAAAACAAAACTATTAAACCCTCAGTTTGTACACTGCTGAGCCACTTCACATGGCAGGGCTCGAACGGGATCTTCTGACTTGTAGACGGTGCTGAGCACTACTTCATTCTACATGACCAAATCCAGCAGCAGATAAATAATAATAATTGTGTAAGTCTGTTGATTATTTCACTCTTTCCTCTTTTCCTAAATCAGTGACTGGATCACTCAGTGTCCTACAGAAATGATCAACTGATCACAGCACAAGTGTGAATTCTGAAATTGGTTATGTTTTTTTCTCAACGGAGTCAAGTCCATATGATGTTTATGCTCCCAAAGCATGAGTAATAAGAGCGCACGTGCACACACTATTCATTCACATGAATCCCGGCTGTTCAGAGAGTTAATCAGGTGACAATCGATAGCATAATACAGTTTGTCTACCACCGCCACATCCTGCCCACTCTGTGTGTGTGTACCTGTCAGAGAGCTTATGTGTTCACTCGAGTCGTCTTTGCCGATTCCCTCCTCTGTGATGTGACTCATCGGCACATTAAGGCTCAGACTGTCTTCATCTGACGGCTGAAACAAACAGCAATGAAACCGCTTCAGAGCTGAATCAACACTGTGACAACCTCAACACAAAAACACAACAACTGATGAGTGTTAAAAGTGTAAAAGTGCTCCATTCTTGGCTTTAGTTTATTACTTTTCTTGTAGTTTTGGGTCAGGAAAAGCATATCACTTGCAAATTACAGTTTAAAATTTCAGTTTCACAGACCTGGAGCTAGCTGCTGCCTTGAACAGCTTTCTATCTAAACAATGACTGAAAATGTGAATTAGTAGAAAAAGAAAAAATGTGTTTGTTCTAAAATGAAAAGGTGAGCTCTAACTCCCACTGATGTGACATGACATCAGTTTACAAAATCTTACAAAATTCCTCTGCACTGCACAGATAAAGAGGACTACGAGAGAGAGCAAAACATTCAGCTTATTAGTTCAAATGAAGAAAATGGCTTCAATTGAACGTTAAGTTGCCCGACATTTACTCCCCCTAATTACAAGATGGGGCCGAAGTACTTGAGCTCTAACAGTATTTCATTTCAAGACCAAATCCAGAAGATATTCAACTCTTAAACTATATTAAATTTTCACATCAGAGAATCTCAAATTCAAAGTCAAATATTCAAATTCTTAGTTATTTGTCATTTATTTCAACTTTATAATTATTTATCTTAAATAATGCTCTTTCACAATTTACTGTTAAATGTAACAATTCATTTTTTGCCATTTTTCACAATCATTTGCTCACAAGTCCACAGAAGAAATGACACAATTTGCAGAAAAAGTGAGTGACGTCTAAAAGAGTCCGTCTTTTAATGTCACTGCACTCACTCAGATACACTGACTTACAGAGAAAAAAAAAGATGAGCTGGTGTGATTAGAAAATGAGGATTGAAGGATGACAAAGATGATAAATATGAGTGTATTAAGTCTGTAACAGTTGTAACACAGCGATATATATACACACACACATATATACACACACACACACACACACACCTCAGTAGCAGACAGTCTCTTGTCTCCGTTGTCGCTGCCGACTCCTGAGTCACTGTCCTGCTTCTTCTGCTGCTCCATGTCTTCCACACTGCAGACACAAGACACAGGTCACACAACTGACACACACACAGGAGGCAGGTGTGTGTGTGTGTGCGCGCGCAGGCGACATAAAAAAGCAAGAGAGCCACAATGACACAGAGACAGAGCTAGAGAGAGAATCCTCCCCCTCCCCTCTCTGTTTCTCATGCTACGTTCACACTGCTGTGATTCTGATTGGCTGCTCTGATCTAACCTAACTGCTGTCACGGATGTTTCAGGGCATCTACAGGTGTAAGCTGATTAAAATTAAACTGGTTTTAATGTCACTGCAATGGACATTTAAAAATAAAACCTACAACCGAAATACACAGTTCACAGTAAACAAAGTAAAGCCTTCTTAATCATCATCCTCACTTCCAGGGTTTCCACCAGTGTACTGCATGCACCCTCTCCCAGGCCTGAAGTTTTATTCAGGAATTTATTTTTGTATTTTTCATAGCTTATGCATCTTCTCAGCATTGTTTAACTTGTGACTGTTTTTACACATGTAGAGACAGCTAAATGTGTAAAGAGGAGAAGCTTGAAATTCTTGTGGTGACAGGACTAAAGAGAGACCCATCTGAACCACCAGTGGTACGGCTCAGCCTCCTAAGTAGACACACCTATAGTATCAGTTTGAAAATCCTCCATTACCTTCTTCTCGAGTTATCGCATTGACAAGACTTTCAGAAAACCTGAACTCTGACCTTTCACCTTTAGGTTCATGTCACAGAGATTCGAACTAGCCTGAGATGGTTTGTAAACATGTCTATGTTATTGATTTCAAGCTCGCCTCATTCTGGAGTTATCGGGTTCACAAGATTTTCATAAAACTTGAACTTCGAACGTGTCCGAGATTTTTAGTAGACACACCCATGGTATCAATTTGGAGCTCCTACGCTGCCTCATTCTCAAGTTATCTCATTCACAAATTTAGGTGTCCACTCCGGTGGGGTGGCAACAAAAACTCCATCAGCCTTTTACAGCTGAGGGGTGAAAATGTATGTACAAGGTTTCTGAACTTTTTCCGTTGCCAAGCTTTCATTGAGCCACATGTATTGCATGAAGCTCCTATCCTTAATTTATGGAGGGCCAGGAGTGACAAAATTAATTAATTAAATGTGTCATTAATTAAAATGGGAATTAATTAATTAAATATTTAAATGCACATTCATTTCATTTAAAACAATAAATTATTTATTTATTTCAAATTTTATTTAATTAATGACACATTTAATAAATTAATTATATATTTAATTAATTATTGACACATTTAATTAATTATTTAATGATGTATTTATTTAATTCATCTTGCCACTTCTGACCCTGCAGCTGTGTTTTTGAATTAATTTTATCTGTCAGCCTCACCCATCAAAGTCAGGGGGTGGGGTTAACGCTGATCGAGTCAAAACCATTGCTTTGGCCTGGTGGCCATTCTTTCAGTGGGCGTTTCTCAGCGCCAACAACAAACATATAGAAACTAACTAAACTTGAAATTTTGTGTCTCACCAAATACACTTTTAATATTTTTTTTAGCCGAGAATGTATAGTGGTTTAATCTTCAGATATCTGGTCGGTTTGTCAAGATAGAGCCTCTTTGCAAAAGTGCTTCGATGATTTCGGAGATGTCTGCCCAGCCCAGTCTCACGGCAGTGTGTGATAGACCCATTTGCCTCGCAAGCGGTCCAGCTGTTATTACCGCCGACAAAGCGCGGGGTCCCGGTACACAACTGTCATAACCCCCGCTGACTGAACACCGACTTCATTTACTGAGGTTCCATCGGGTCTTTCTCTCCTGATGTTCGTATGTGTCATACTTGTTTCAGTCGGCAATTCTGAATCAAAACTAACATTAAAAATATGTTTGAGGAGGAGAGAGAGCAAATAAATCCGATTAACATCTGATCTTTGTGTTTTTTGTTCAATAATCAGCGTGACCTGTGTATAAATGCATAAACTTCATTAAAAGAAATAGCACTGGTGTTTCCGTCATGTAGCAACTGTTAGGTTTAACTGTACCAGGCTTGTTAGACACTATGAAACACATACAGACTTCACGATGTTCGATTAATATTTTCATTGTGAATATTAATCATGAGGGTAAATAGGTAGGCCAGCTGCTGTCTCAGAGCCCTGTATACCACACAGTGACGTCACCATATCCAGGATATCTTTCTGTTAGTTAACCCAGAAGCGTGGGCACATGAAAGTGTCGGCAGCATCAAACTCATCTAACGTCATCTAATTCACGGGGTCATACAGATATTCTTTCACAGAAAATGATCCTTATTAGTGCCATCTATTCCAGAGACGTGAAAATCTGCAGTATAAAGAACATAAAAATACAGCAGTCAAACGCAACACTGTTGTAAAAGAGGTGACCGCTTCAGTTTGTCGCAGATCAAAGTGGAATGAAAGTGATTGGTTGAGCAGGTGTTCGTGATGTGTGTACTGTGTTATCTGCATTTCCACCAGCGTAAAAGACTCAGCAGCAGATTAGAATCAGACAGAACAAAATTTATAGGTTGCATTAAATAAATCACCAAATTAATACACGCATGCTCCTGTGACGCAGTCTTCATTCAGTGATTTTAGTACAGCAGGCTGCACGCTGCTCATTTAAAACATATCCCTCCGTTTTAAACACTTAAAACATGCTATAAATAAAAGACTGAGTGAAAACGTGGCGCTTCCAGCTGATTTATAATCGAAACGATCAAACCTGCTCCGACAGTTTGAGTTTTTATTCCCTCAGCTGCAGACTCGCTGCTGTTTAAAGGTTTGAAAGCGAAGATTAGATATAAAAACAAACATCAAACATTTGATATGAGGTCAGCAACTACAGTGTCTGTGTTTTAAGATCATACATGTAAAATTGTTTTTAGCCAACATGAGAAAGTTGTGTCTATGACTTTATTACTGATGCCCATCAGGAAAACACAAAGACTTTAGAGGCAGACCCGCTATTTTCATCATCAACACGTTTCCGTTTGTTTCGCAGTTTTTCAGCAGGACCCTGCTGGAAAACTAGCAGCACAGCTAATGAATGACCACTTTTTTAGTTTCAGAGACATGAGAGGTACTTCCCAGAGTCTGACTGCGTCAATCCAGCCTCTCAGTATGGTTACTGCATAAACTGCTGTGAATTAAACAGCTGGCACTGCGGTAACTTACCGGCGATATGAGTGTTTACGCTTTCATTACAAAAGAATTGTCTGACTTTGTTAACTTAACTTGGATAACTTCTAGTTTAGGAGAATCATATATAACGCCCACATGAGCTGTGTCCTCGGAAATCTGGACTCGTGTGGACTTTCCAAGGATAAACTGGTAAGAACTCTACATGAGTATACTGAAATAAATAGGCTATTACCGAAATACACATGCTATATTCTAAACTATGATATAAATGCGGAGATGCTATTAACATGTTTAGTTATAAAGGACACCTTCCTGCCTTTAGTCTCATTCGTGAGCAGTATTAGTTTTCTCCTAACATCCAGAAGTCTGCATGATGTGTTTCATAGTTTCTAACAAGCCTTTGACAGTTAAATGTAACATGACAGAAAAACACCATCCAAAAAAACCAAAAACCAAAACCAAAAAAAACCCCAAACAAAACACCACCCCACACAAATCAGATGTTACTCTGATTTTACTTTTATTTTAGTAAACTCTGAAAATTCTAACAGAGAGCTGGTGCTTAGAATACAGTTGAATAAATATTAAAAAACAGATGATGTAATCATTTCTGGACAGGCTGGAGTCTTCATGATCAACATGCTGGTTCAGACGCTTCTCCTCTTGGTGGAAATGCACTTTCTCATTCCTCCTTGTATAAAAAAGATTTTTAATGTTAGTTTTAATTCAAAATTCATGGTTTAAAAAAACCCCCAAAACATATGAACACCAGATAATAAAGAAAAGTGAATGGTTCAGTCTAATATGTGCTCCAGTGAGACATTAAACTTCAGTAAAACTATGCAGTTATGAAACTTAATCTGAGCCAAACCGATTTGCTCCGGAACAAATAAAACAGTGAAGTAAACGTGACCCGACAGATAGAACCTGAGTGAATCAAGTCCAGTGATTAATCTCCACTGAGAGCTAAAACTCAGCAGAGGTTTAAAAGCTGTGTGCCGGTGACTGGATATCAACCACTGATAAAGTGCTTTATAGTTGTAGAGTCTCGCCTCCTTTTCAATCCTGTTTGTCATTTTTAACCCAGACCACTCTGAGGGAAACAAGCTCCAGCAGCTCTGTGCTGAGGAAACAAACTACATTTACTTATCTTGTACACAATATTGCGCCGACGTTACGTTATAACGAGCAGCAGCTGCCCACGTTAAACTGTGACTATCACCAGGTAACGTGGGCGTGTTTCCTAAATCAGCAGCAGGTGTTAAACAGCTGACAGGTGAACAGGATGTATGCAGGTAAATTGAGTGTCCGTCGAGCTGATCGGTGGTGTCGTGAGGAAAATGTCGGCTCGTTATTTATGTTACAGAAACACGAGACCAGGCAGAATTTTAATGAAAATAATTTCATTGTTGTCTGAAGATAATATTGATGCGTGTATGCATTTGTAGGAGCTGGAGAGGATGGAGACCTTTTTTGCTGAGGTCTTTAATCTTGTTAAACCGCATGATGACCATTCGGTGAAAATGAAAATCTGCGGATGCAACATCTGGAACACGGAGAGTGGAATATGTAAACAAATCTAACCGGTTAACATAAAAAAACAAAACAAACAAAACAAACAACAACAACAAAAAACACAGTTAAGCTGGGTACACTCTGTCAGCTGACTGTTAGTGAAGCTAGCAACATCTCGGAAAACATTGGAGCACTTTTGCAAACATGTTCTATGTTGACAAGCTGAGCAGACGTGAAGATTATGCCACTACATTCTTGGCTAAAACATTATTAAAAGTGTAGTTACTGACAGAAAAATGGGGTATTTTAAAACTTTACTTCTAGTTTAGAGCGCCACCACCATTGCCGTTTCTGTTTTGAAATGCATCCTGGGATACCTGGCTGCCCCAAGTCCACACTACCACCAGTTCATAACAGTTGATAATCTAGGGTTGACCTGTCTTGACTTTCTTTGCAGGGTAACCAATCAAATGTTAGACAAGCTGCAGCAGCAGCGTTAACCCCGCCCCCTGACTTTGATGGGTGAGGCTAACAGATAAAATTAATTCAAGAACACAGCCGCAGGGTCAGGACTGCCAAAATGAATTAAATAAATACATAATTAAGTAATTAATTAAATGTGTCCATAATTAATTAAAATGTGAAATAATAAATAATTAAATGTGTCAATAATTAATTAAACATAATTAATTAAATGTGTCATTAATTAAATGAAATTTTAAGTAAATAAACAAATAATTTATTAAATGTTTTAAATTAAATGAATATGCATGTCACCCCTGGCCCTCCATAAAATCCTTCATTGATTTAAAGTCATAGCTTCCTTAATCTTTTACATTTTGTAGAAGGTTAAGTGATTTTCTTTTCTGGCCTTTGAATAGAACTACTTAATGTGATCAGATCGAGAGGAAGACTAAAATAATATTAAATAATAAACAAGCTCACTGAGTGGCTAATGTGATGGTTAAAATAATAATAATAATAATAATGTGTAACCCTACAAATAGAGTTTAAATCAACTTCTTCTGTAAGACTTTTCTTAAACAAACTGACCTATCATACTTTATATTTTAATCCAAAGCATTATCACATACAGTATCCAGTAGTACCATATGCCCAAACAAAAATTTATTTTAGTTAAATTTTTGTTCTATTATGATAAAACATCTCTATTTGATCAAGGGAAGATGTGAAAAAAGGTCTTAAAAACACACAGGAGTCAAATACAAGGGCATCTGGGGAACTTTAATCAGCCATGTGAACGCTGCCCTGTGGCAGTCTCCAAGCAACTGAACAATAATGAGTGCTGGAATTGCTCACAACCACACACACGCACACACACAGCATTTTCTAATAAGCCTTCTGTGAGCAACAGTCCCGCTCCTCTCATCTCATCTCCTTGATCATGATTCTACAAGTGCAATTGTTTCATAATAGCCCACACAGGTCATTTTAAGTCTGAGAAAAATGAGGGTTCATCCATCTCTGTGACCTCTGACCTGTGACGTCCTCATCATGTCACTAAAAGACTAAAACTCATATAATAGCCCCAAAAATATGCTGCCAGCAGCAAATGTTGTGAGCAGATCTGGAACTTGGACTGTGTTGTTTTACTTTGGCGGGGCACTCTTTCTTCATTTGGTAAACCATAAACGGAGCCATGCTGGGTTTCATTTTTATCTAGCTCTGTTTAAGGTCATCGTACTAATGGAGTTTTAAAAATAGCATCACTCTGTTCTCAGCTTCCTTGGAGTGAGATGGCAAATGACTGCACCTCACAGAAGCGCACTCATTTATTTTTTGAGTAAAAGTGGCATTGCATGTTTATGAAAAACAAAGCTGAAAAGCAACAAATTCAGAGTAATGGCTTGTAACAATGTTTCAGTGAAAGAGGAAAAAAGAATCGGAAGCATTTGAGGATGACAGAAAACGACTAAGCAGAAATCACAGAGCAGGAATAGAAGATTTCTGTTGAAATAAATATTGAAGTTGAA